>JAUIRJ010000203.1:0-34808 GCA_030555515.1 Acutogordius australiensis | reverse complement strand
TCTTTGGTATCAAACGAGCAAATTTTTCCACCTCCTTACCAAAAAAAATAATAATTGACAAAATATATAAATTGTGTAATGCAATGACAGCCATATGATTAAAAAAGACTATGGGGATGGGGCATTAAAAAAAATCATTATAACACATATCGGCAAAAAATTCCACAAAGGATTATTTTTTTTTATTATGATAGTTTTTTGAGTATTGCTTAAAAACATTTATCGTTTTTAATACCTTGGCAATCCGTTATATGATTTAAGTTTTAGTTAAAAATTCGGTCATCCTAACTTCAAATTAGAATTTTCCCCTAAAACTGTGTAAAGTGTTCTAGAATTTCTGTTGCAATTTGCATTTTTATTTTTACCCACCTTAGTCTTAAAGAATAAACTCATAATTGAGTCTGAGCAATTAAAAAATTAAATTTGGACAGGTTAAAACAACATATTAGGCTTAAATTTTTTTTTGTTTTTTTAAAATATTTTTGATTGGCCAACCATTAAACCGATAGGGTGAGAAATTTGTGGTGGGGTACATGCGGACTAATTTTAAACCTTTATAACTTCACGAGTTTTAAAGCTATAATTTTTATTTTTTTTTATTTGGGAGTGAAATACATGTTTTTTAATTAGAGACATATAAGTTATTATTAATGAATATTGCAAATTTTATTTGACACAGAGTAGAAAAAAATCTAAAAAATTTATTTTTTTATATCACATCAAATAAATCTAAGTAAATGAAATGTATCAATATTTTTGATCAAATCGTGTTTAGGTCTAGTAAAATATATTAAGAGAGATTCATGAAAAAAAAATATATTGATATAAAAAATCTTTTTTGGCTATTATTTACCATAAAAACTAAATTTTAAAGAGAAAAAAAAACAATTCATATCATTATTATACAATACAAACAATTCGTATACTTAATAATTAAAATTATATCAAATAATAATTACAAATATAAGATTGCAATTACTTAAGATTAAATTTAAATAGAGGCAATAACATGGTTTTTATTATTGAAATTGAGAGGATGGGGTCCATATAAACCCCAATTCGATTTCTAAATTCTAAAAAAAATTTGTTATTAGACCTAGACTAAATTGAATTACTAGTGTTGTTTATTATATATTTAAGAAAAAATTCACCAAAAATTTAGCTCATAATATATAATGTTTTTGGGAATTTTTAAAATTTAAGATGTGCTGGGGTCCGTATAGATCTTACAGTGCTAATCGCGGGTTAAATAATCAGAAGCCATTTAAATATGAATGACGTGTTTAAAAAATAGTGCAAAATAAATATTGAGAGAGGGCACAAATTATTATAGCATAATCTTATGGGTAGTTATTAGGATTATAAATTATATTGCTGATATGTGAGATGCTGGAAAACAGATGACAAGTTTATCGGGGGGGGGGGGGGGCAAATTAAAAAAATATGCTATATTTTAATATAATATTATTAAATTTCTGAAAGAAACAGCTTTGTCCTCCTTTTCCTGATAAAGGAATTCAATACATAATAAGGATGAAAATATAGTCCAACCATATTATGGTATTTTTATGTAACATTTAAAAAATATAACAAAAAAATACAACGAATGTAAATCAGTCTTTAAGGCGCCAGACTCATTTTATATTTAACAAAAATTGAATTTAAAAAAAATAATTTTTTAAATTTTTTTTTAAAACTATTTCTTAGAAAAACTATTTAAAAGCTAATAACAAAGATTTGCGACTTTTTGTTAAAGTGCGTTCAATGTTAAAAGATTTTATAAAAATTCTTAATTTTAAAATTCCTTAGAAAATGAAATGAGTCTAAACGCGTCCCAAAAAATAAATAAACAAAATATGCAAAATTATTATGTTTGGGTTTATTTATTAATTTCATTGTTTCCATTTGTAATTTCCCTTTTTTATACTAAATAATCAATCAATTATATTTGGATTTTTAAAAATATGTGACTTTAATATCTTTAAATAAAATTCTGTAGTTAAAAAGGCATGCCTAAAACAAAAAAAATCATAACGAATTTTATTATCCTTTAAAATAAAATACAAAATAATTACGTATGATGATGAGTAATTTTATTGGTCAGGTACCATATCAGGATGAAAAATAGCGGTATACCTATAGCAGCAAAATAAATATTTTCATTACGACCATTCGGTTATGCAAACTTTAATAAGTTGGCCAAAGCAAAGAAATTATTAATATTATATCATGAATAAAATTAATGAGCTAATTTACGTAAATTTCTAAATGTAACTTTGCCTTATATAGTTATAATTCGGGTGAAGAATTTTTTTAATATACTTAAGCTTTTATCGCTTAATTTAATTTGTCTTGCTTTTTTTTTACCTATTTCCAATTAAAATATTTTTTGATAGAATAATGCTCAGAAGTTTTTAGCCAGAAAAGCACCAAAAAAAACAAATGACACATGCAGGTCATTATTTAAAAATTTAACTATGGTTAAAAAAATTTGCTAAATACAAAAATTTTTATCTGACATATTTATTTGATAATTGGCCCTTAAAAAATTTAAAAATTAGAATCTACCCCATCCTATGGCTGAGAAGTAATTCATGCAAAGCGCTTTAGCCGGAAACCCGATAATTAATAGTTGATAGAGGTAGATTCCTTCCACGAACATCCAAAAAAAGGTTGTTGTGTGGAAGTAAATGTAAAGTGTTGAGAATATGTTGCACACCATAATCTACCCAATAAAAAAAACGTTCTCGTTAGATATGGTATATTTCATTTTTTAAAATAATAAATCTGAAAAAAATTACAAGCCATTTTAACATGCCAAAATTTCAGATAAAAATTTGTGTTCAATATTTGGCAGACAGGCCACTCTAATGTTAATCATTAGTGTTAGATTTGTCTACAAATTCTTTTCAATATAGCAGCCTTTTAAGTAAATTTTGTTGAAAATAGCTGATGATTTGGTCTTAACATAACACATTTTATGTTCATTAATAATTTACAAATTTCTATATATCCCGACATATAATAATAAACACTGGGCTAGGCGAACAAAAAATTTCTAGTGAAAAGTTTTAGACCAGCTTAACCTGTTCATTTTTTTACGAGATAAACAGGTAAAATTAGCAAAAAAGTAAAATTAATATTTGAATATCTTTAGCAAAACAAACATAAAAAAATGATTACACATGTAGAAATAGTAAAACACATAATTTATTGACATATGGCTGGTTTTTAATGCCATCTCAATTTTAAATAACAGCCTATTAAAATGAATCATAAGTATAATCTAAATTTAAAAAAATATTAAATATTTTTCTATCGTTAATCCACTTTAAAATTTTATTTACAGGCCACAAAGCCAATCGTAAAAAAATATTGACTATTCCAAAATTATTTTTTTTCGGCTATTTAGGTATGGCCCAAATTATCATGTTAGCCTAGCTTGGAACTCAAGTTAAGTGAGCAAAAAAATTTGTTTGGGGTTTAAAAGTATATTGGAATTTCAGCGATTTTTAATATTCTTTGGAATATATAGGAATAAGTGCCTCTTTACGCCAACACGTCCATTATAATGACAATTCTCCGGAACATTACAGCATATATGCTTTACAACCCTAGCAAAAATTAAGAGTCATTTACCTGCTAAAAAACTCCTCCCCTTGCCTTTCATCTCTTGAAAGAGGATTCATAGTATCGCTAGAGCATAACCCCTTTTAGCCCTGTCGGATAGCTAAAAAATTTAAAAAGAACATACTCTATGAGTTCGAGTATTGTACGAAAAATTTGATCGTTTGAGCTCTATGAGTGATTGAGCCAGCTCACTTATCCGTTCGTATTGTTGTTCCGGACCGCTACGGACCCTGAAGGATTCGTAAAAGAGGATCCAGCATAACTCACTCATTAAGAAGGACATAATGAGGTGGGCGTGAACCCTATTCCTGGCACATCGGAGTTTTCTAATTTTAAGTTGAAATATAAAATTTAGAATTTGCGAAGATGTGAAGTGTATATTTTTTGCAACAAGTGATTTAATTACGCAATTTTAGTTAATTTTAAACAGCACCGTACCCAGTGTTTGTGAAAAGGGAAGAGTGAGGGCAAATTTGGAACCACGTTGATCTTTGGGGGCAGCACGTTGTTAAAAGGCAGATCATAAAATTTTCAGGTTCAAATGAAGTTTAGAGAGAGGAAGGAGTCGGTAATTTTAAAAGAAAGAGGGCATGATGGACAAATTAAAAGGTAAATAAATAGTCAATTACTGAGAATAGGGAGGAGGCATCAGATCTCTCCCCCACAGGCACAGAGTCGTAACCAGAATGTGCAAAAAAAGGGCGAACCCTTACTCAAAAAATAAAAAATTATGGTTTGATCTTGTTTGTACCAGCTGTTTAGCGCACAAGGCCGGCCCAGGAATTTTACAGAATATAAGATCCAAAAATTAAAATTTCGGACTATCTGCTTAATAATGGAAAACATTAATATTGATGGATCCTCCTAATCTTAATGCCAACATACGTAGAAAACCCTGATAAATTTATCAAAATTGTTTTAAACTTATATTCAGGACGGTATTTAAACTTTTTTATAGAAACATCTACAACCTACAAATTGTTATTTTTTCTAAAAACAATTATGATAGCAAACAAAAAATATTGATTCCATAAACATTTTTCGTGTTGAACAAAATAACTTATTTACTTGAAACCCATGAGGATGAGAAAAGCGACTGACAGACACACGATTGATATTCCATAACCGATGAAGTAAATTCTGATTGGAGTTTGTGTTTCCTCGTACAACTTGTTCTTGGTAACGACATCTCTGCCATTTGTCGTCTAAATATGAATTTTATAAAACTCTAAAAAAAATTAAAATTTAGATAGGGGGCGCGTTAAAAATTTATTCATTTTTTAAATAATTTTAAACATTTAAAGTTTCACAAATTTTTATTGAAAAAGTATTTTTAGAGCTAATAAATGAGATCATTAAAAATTGCGTTTTAAGAGAAGGAATAAAAATTTAAAAAAAAATTATATATTAAAATGCGCTCTTATTATATTAATAAAAAAATATAAATCAATTACAGATATTCTCCATTTTCAATGAAAGGGGCAACCCATTAGGTTCTTAACTCATACAGAGCAACTAATATTGTCATCAGAATTATAAAGTTTTTTCGCTCGCCGCTAAGGCCACTTGCAAAGTGAGTTTATATCTTCGTAAAATTTTCATAATTTTATAATGTTTTATTTGATGAACGCATTTTTTAATTAGTTGCCAAATTTAATTTATGCACATAAAATATTTTTTCTAAAATTAAAGGTTTTTTCAAAAAAACCAAAAAAAAAAATTTCAGAATTATTAAAATTTTGCGAAAATGAGAACCCACTTTGCACGGCCTAAATTAAATATTTGCGGCTTTTGCTTTAGACCAATTAAGTTCTATTTCCTAAATAAGGAACCCAGCAACATCCAAGTTTGTGTACAGCTTAATATTAAAAGCAAGTAAGAGACCGGTTTGGCTCATCCGGACTTCTTGCCTAGAAAAAAAAATGTTTTAGAATACTATCATCTAATATAAATTAAATATTTAAAAATAAGAAATCCACCTATTGGCTAACGTTAGCCTATTGTATTTGCTACCTTATTAATAAAAATTAAATATTTTTTGCAAGGCCTAGTAGACGAGCAAATTATATTCCTATTTCATTTATTATTTAATTTATGTTATTTTTTTCTAAATTTTTTTTAAATAAAAAACCACAGCTTTTATAGAATAAAATTTGATGGACATAATTGTAAAACCAAACCGAAAAGTAAATTAAATAGAGAGGCGATAATTATTTTACTATTTATAAATACATGGTTTTATTTCTGTTATTTTTTTATTTTAACCTAATTTTTCATTTAGGTTAGATAAAAAAGTTCTTTTATATAGATGTAATATAGCATTATGTAAAATTACCAATCCCTTCTTCCCTTAATAAGTGCAAACTTAAAAAACAGTATAACATAAATTACAATGCTTTCTAATTAGGATTAATTATACTAAAGTTTGGTGACCTGGAAGTCAGATATTTTAATAATCTAAAATTCATAAATATTTTTGATTAACTCTCTATTGCAGGAGAAATATTAGATTTTAAAATACTTGAGAAGCACCTAACTTAATTAAACAATGCTGTGGTGCTTTTGTAGGAGAAAATTATAGAATTAAGGACTATTTATAAATCTAATGCATACTAATGATGCAAGTTCTGTTGCATAATATATTTTTTTATTTAAAATAAAAAGCACTCTAAAAAATTATGTTGCCAAATGACACGTTCAAAGTCGACTTCTAAATTATAAAAAGAAGTGATTTTTGTTTTCTATTTTGTCAAATTATAAAAAATATAACTAAGTCAACCAAAAAACAAGAGTGATGCATCAATGTACCTTAAAAAATAATTTGATAGTTTACCATAGCCATTATAATAAAACAACATTTAATTTGTTATCCTACGTTTGATTAATATAAGAAAACAAAATTTCCACTGAACGTGCTTTAACATTGATAATGACTTGCACCCTAAATGTGAAAAATCGGCTTTTTCAGTCCCCCAAAACGAAGGTCTTTAAAGATATAACATTTTTGTTTCCACTTGCCACGTGTTTCAATATTTCAAATATTAAAATTAAGGGCCAGGCGTTTTTTTAGTGAATATTTTGGGAGATGGGGTTATATCTACGATTTTGGAAGAAATATGTACTTTACAAAATTAATACTTGCGCCCTTGAACAAACGGGCCCTTCTTTATTTAAGTTTGCGAGATATAAATAAAATAATATGAAGAAAAAAAATGATTGAATTTGGGGTTTTTACAACACCCTTTTAAAGGGGGTGAATTCATTAAGAATCTTAGCATAATAATTATTTGCTTCTTCCCAAAGAATGGACTAGATTATATAATTGAATAACTCTATAGCAAATCCGTAAGCTGCATTTTGCAAACATATTTGCTGGCAAGTCGCAATTAATCACAACAATGTTAATGTTATATCCAAAAAAACTATATTATCTATCACTTGTCAATGTATTTTTCTTTGTCTTTGCAAATGACGGACTTGTCACTTTTTCTTTCGGAAATAAAAATAAAAATAGATCTTTGTGTTCTTTTGTGCAACTTAATGTCATAGTACGAAATTTGCGTTACCGATGAGCGAGCTCAAAGAAGAAATCACATATTCAGACGGATTATATCGATACATTGTATAATAGAATTTGGTCAATTTTGTAAGCCAGTAAGTGATTAATAAAAAGTATTTGTCTATTGTTAATGGCTTTGATTTACATTTCTACCTAGTGATTTTACTTTTGTATTTTGTGTATATCCATCATACTTTAGGCGGTCAATATAGATAGAGAGCAGTGAATTTGATATATGGCGACGTCCATTAGACGTGGAAAATTTAATTGGGGTTAGGTTTGTTATCATGTAGGCCAAATTTTTATTGCATTTATGATCATTTATAAAGGAAAAAGCTATGCCAAACGGCGGTAATGTAAACGAGATTAAAAATATGCAAATATCTGGTGTATTGAAGAACTCATTACTAAAATGATGTATCATATACAAATTCTAATAATATAAGATTTGCAGTGCTGGCTTCAATAAAGTGGCACATGTTAGAAATATAATGATCAATAGACACATAAAATGTGGCCATCAACTACAATATTTTTGATCGTTGTCACTAATAAAATGATCACGATCACAATTAAATGATCTCTGTCCCAATTAAATGGCCAAGATGATGTTTTCATAATATCACTATGTTGTCGCTAAATGGTCACACAAATTAGTGTTGTTTACCATGAAATCATCATCTTGGCCATTTAATTGTGATCGTGATCATTTGATTAGTGACAACGATCAAAAATTTAGTAGTTGATGGCCACATTTTATGTGTCTATTGATCATTCTATTTCTAACATGGCCACTTTATTTAAGCTAGCACTGTATAAGAAGGGCAATTATTGATCATAAAAAGTATTTACAATAAAATCAATGTTAAAAACGTCAATGTCATGTCACTTTGTCAACATAAAAGGTCACTTTTAAAGGGGACAAGGGTAAAGAGTTAGGGTCTCCTGATTGATTTCCTATATGGAGAAAAACTAGCGAAAGATAAATTCAATAAACAAAGTTGATATGCCACCTACGCACGACGTTTAATGTATGATCCGTTATAAACAAGATTTAGTTGACACCTCTCAAATTCTCCAAAACACCTATTTAGCAATTTCGGTAAGTGCGTTGTCTCTTTTTTTTTTGAACGCTTAGGTTTAGGCTGTATACTCAGCAAACAATATTTTAGCAGAAGAAATACTCTGGCTTTCGGCATTTGCCAAGGTTGTAAAGCCTAGATGCTGAAATATTGGAGAAGCGTCATTTAGATGGGATGGTACTGGCGGAAAGATGCACATAATCCTTCTGACCCAAGGGTTATGCATAGATATTTTAATGCTCCAAACCCAAAAAAAATATTACGAATATAGCTTCAAAAAACCTCATGCAAATTATTACTAAGGCTAGAGTAGTAGAGAAGTTCATTTGTGGGATTTTTTTTAAAAAAAGGCATGTTCAAAAAAAATGTTAGTTGAAATTTATTATATAAATGATATAAATTAACTATTACGGCTCAAGCAATTTAATATATATATATATATATATATATATTATAATTTTTAAGTTATTTACATTAGGGCACGTAAAGTGAGTTATTATTTTCGTAATATTTTGAAAATTCTGAAAATTTTAAAAATTTATTTTTTTCAAAATTCAAAAATTATTTATTTCAGAAATAGCATTTTATGTGCATATATTAAATTTGGCAACTTTTTAAAAATTTGCGTTTTATTACAAAATAAAATTTTTTAAAATTTTACAAAAATAAAAACTCACTTTGCACGTGCCCTTAGCTACTAGCATATGGTTATTAGCACAAAAAACTTAAAATAAGTTTTTTATAAAATTTATGCTTATTATGTTTGATAGGTTAAATATTGTCCAAACGTAAGTTTTGGTTTTTGGAATTTTTATTATTTTGAAATTGATCATAGCCTGTATCTTTTATACTTACTAATTAAACAAGTACAATTAGAAAACACCGTACTGTTTATCTTGGATCAGTTAATCTATTTTGATCCAATTTAATTAATTTTTAATTGCTCTCGTTACCTAAATACTCCCTATTTACTTATAAGTCATGCTCCGTCGGCCTAAAACTTCGACCATTAAATTTAGATAAAAATATACTTTTTTTCCTAAATAGAGATCTATATGACATTTTTGCTCTGCGAAGACCATTTAATTTTAATTGTTGCAGTTTTATCTCATTTTCAAGGGGCAGCTTACCCGTCTATACGTGCCCAAACACCGCGGGTTTGAACTTCAGCTTTAAAGATATATTGTTTGCCAGAGACCAGAGTTTTTAGGTCTTTGCTTTCATTAAGACCATGCCTTATTTCAAATTTATTTCTCCGTAAAATGAGTATATATACATGAATCATAAAATACCATAAGACACGCGCGCTGTAAAAAATTCAATATTAATAATTTAAACTTTGCAATAAAAGCTGCTTTTCTCATCTATTTTCTTTCGCGAAAATAGGGTCAAAAATTGTAACTAGATCAAAAACGTGTTGCTACTCATATTACAGCCTATCTCAATATACTTGGTAAGTTTGAACGTAATTAGTAATACACCAACTCAAATAATCTATGAGTTAACTAGGAGTCGGATTGCGATTTAAAACCATCAATCAGTGCCCATGTCAACTGATACAGACAGATAATGGTATAAATTGTTTGGAGAGCCATTTATTACAACGGAAGAGATTAAATTAAAAAAAAAGGTTTAAATTAGTAATTTGTTTCAAACTTTGCGGCATGGTCCTTTGTATTTTAATGCCCAGCCTATCATCAAAAAAATTGTTAAAATCCACCATAAATAACCATAAATAATTGTTTTTCCCCCTCGCTAGATGGAATCAACGGACAGCTTTGCCGCTTTCATTTTCACGCGATATGGCGCATTAGATTAATAAATTTGTGTCTCGCTATATAGGAGGATATTATTAAGGTGATAATTCTCCACCAAAGAATGCCAGGATCAAAGAATTTTGGAAAAGTAGGAACGAAGAGCTCCCGAGGCAAATTGCCCACATAAATTATGTATATTTTGCACAAAGGTGTCGAAAGATGGGAAAAATATAACTAAATTTTTCTTTCCTGACTGTGTTAGTTAAATACTCCTGTCTTTCTCTATTGATATCATAATTTTATAAACATAAGAAGTAGCTTTGCGTCGTAACCCCCCCCCCCCCCCCCCAAATTTTTTTAGCGATATGCATTATAAAACAGTTTATAAATAAAATTGGTGGACAGTAATAATTAATTCGATTACTTATATATGTGTTGTAGACTAACTTAGATATAAAATACATATACAACTAAGCCAAAATAATATTTTGCAGCCATATCGAAAATTATGGTCAAACCAACCAAGGGTTAATGCCCCCCCCCCTTTCCAGTCTTCTTCAAGACAGGTAAAACAACGATAATTGCTTAGAATGCGCGCTAATTGAATAAATAAATTATTATTTTGTATTTTCCTTAGTTTTGTTTGATGAATTCCCTTTAGGCTCCCAGCATAATTGTCATTTTGTTTTAACCTAATCATATACTACTGGAATAGGGACATATATTTTAATTTCCAAAACTAACTGAGAAATAATTTAATTAATCAATCATTTTGTACTGGCTACCATCGCTAAACTGGACTTGGGAATATATTTATTAAATTGTAAGTAAATTATTAATATGATGGGTATTTAGCACTGTTCAATTAAAGATTGAAATCGTTTTTTAATGGCCATTGCTCACGCTGCAATAAATTATTTTTTTGGAAAAAAAATCTTCATGGGTGAAAATTCTTGGGCCCGGCTGGCCTGTTAAAATACGTTTCCCTTGTTGGATTAAAAAATGATTAAATTTTAGTTATTACATTTGGTCATTTTACTCAAATAAAAGCTGTGATACCCCCCACTGACGATCGCGGGTTAATAAATATAAAAAATATTATCTACAAAACAATTAAAATAAACTAATAATATTCATATGTATTAAAAGTGGTGTTTTAGTTAAAATTTATATATATATTAAAATAGACAGCATTCGGTTTGATCCGGGTAAAAAAATTCCATCATTGGGCCGTTAGCGAGCCAAGCGGCCCTACTGGACCCGACGGAGAGGACTATTTAGCCGAATTTCATTAAGTGTATTACAACAATCCTAATGCCTAAGGGCAAGGGTAATCCACCATCAAATGGTGTAGTAGCTATTTTCTATCTCGCGTAAACTTATACTGGATTTCAAAGTTTTGACAAGAATCTGAGGCTAGTATTCTCAAACCTTACGGGAATAGTATAGTTCGATATTTTGTATGTTAAAGTCGTTTTGCGACACGTAAAAACTGCATGATTATGCGTAAAAAAGTCTAGACGGATTAAGGGACCACCCGAAGTATAATACAAAACTTTATTACAAAATCTGAAAACTATTTATGTAACTTTGAAACTACACATTTTCAAAAAGTTTAAAGTTTTATCTTTCATATATACATAGGAAATGTCGTGATATAAATAGAGACATATATGTTATATTTATTTTTGATATATCAAGTTTTTTTAAACAACATTTTGCTTTTTTATTTATCAAAGTTTTTTGATAGAAACACATTAAATTCCAATTTGGTCAATCAATCTAAGTCGACGTGCAAAGTTAAGTTTTGAAAACCAATTTTTACATATTTTGTTTTATTTGTCGAATTACAAGAAAAAATGGCGTTAGTTTTAAATTAGTATCATATTTTACTTCTATAGATTTATATTTTTAATTTTATTGTATATCCTTATGTTTTAATTATCCTATTAATTTAAATATATAGGATTTTTAAATTTCGCTTTTTTTCGCGGAAAAACAAAAACACTCACTTTGCAGGTGGCCTAAGAATATTTCAACATGAACTTCATAATATAAAAAAATTCGGTTAATTTGTCAAATTAATTTAAAAAAAGTCCATGGCCCCAAAATAAATTAGAAAAGAATTGTAATTCAAGAAATTTGTAGCTATACATAGGTGTAGCGACACTCTTAAGGGCACGTGCAAAGTGAGTATTTTGGTAAAATTTTGTAAATTCTGGAAATTTTAAAAATTTATTTTTTTTTCAAAATTTTTGTAAAAATATTTTATTTCAGAAAAAGGATTTTATGTGCATAAATTAAATTTGGCAACTTTTTTAAAAATTTGCGTTTTGTTACAAAATATTTTTTTTTTAAATTTTGAAAATTTTACGAAAATAAAAACTCAATTTGCACGTGCCCTAAGCTGGATTTCTTTAGGCGCCCTATTTTAATTATTTGCAAAAATGGCTCTTAAATATGTTTACCCTTGGCATCGCCTTGGTTGCTAGACCCACTGACTATGGGTAAAATTTGAGGAAACGAAAAATTTGCTATACAACAATTTTTCGTCAGAGATTTTGAACTAAATATTTTCCCACAAACGAGCTGTAAAAAACATAATTCTTAAAGAATCTTTTTCCTAATTTCCCATTCTTTAAAAAAAGACAGACTGAAGAAGAAACCTAATATATAAAAAAATTTTAATGCATTATTGTTATTGGATTATAAATTTGAGTCCAGGTGGGTTTCAGCACAACTTGTTGAAATTAATTTTAATTTACGAAAAAGCTTGCTGCCATTAATTTTCAGTAAAAATCACATTATTTCATATTAACAAAATAAATCTACAAAAGTAGTCTTTCTCTAATATATTTTCTCATACCTTTCAACAAGTAAGGGCGCCGGGCTTTTATCCTTTTAACCCGAGCAAGGCAATTATTTTGCCGACGGGTTTTAAAGTAAAACTTGCCCGCAGGCCGTTTTTTGCCCAGGCTTTGACCTTTAACATATATCCAGTGCTGGGAAAACAATGAGTCAAAAAACTTTGGCTCATTTTTTCCCCCAAAACATAAAAAAAAAGAAAGGGGGCTAATAAAGGGCCAAATTAAGAACTCAAAAAAGCCCTTGCTAGGAAAAGGGGCAAAAAAAATCCCACAAAAAGTGGCTCTTAAAAACAGCCCCAAAAAGCACATTTTATGTTTTTTTTATAATAATATTAAAAAAAATTTGATTTTTTCTTTATAATAATAATGGGTGGGTTATTTTTTCTAAAAGCTCCTAGGAGTTTTTTTTAGAAAAGGGGCTTTTTTTAACATGCCCCTTTTCTTTAAGCAAGAAATGGGACTTTTCTTTTGCCATGCCCACGAGTTTGTGGGCATTTGGGGAAAAAACTCAAAAACTTGTTTAAAAAAGCCCATTTAGTTTTTTTCCCAGCCCAGCATATATCGTTTAGGGCATCAAACCAAATTGTTAATTAGGTTAAGTCATATGTTATAAAATTTATCAAAAATGAAATGAGTTTTAGAATGGCTTACATTTTAAATCATTCAAAAAAAGTTACCTTATTCCTGAATGAATTAAATGTAGTAGATGTCCCATTGGCGGAAAAGAAGTCGTCTGAAAAGTGCGGAAAATTTTGGGCTCCCAAGTTACTCGAGCTGTTATTTTTTTGTAGTAGCTGGATTGGATTAAGAGGAAAATGCGTAGGAAACATTAATTCGCTTTCCATTTCAATGTGTTTTTTTTTAATTTTTTTATTTTTTGTTTTTGATTATAAGTTTTTTAACTTTTTAAGTTATAAAATAATATGTTTTACTTTGAATAATCATCAAGTAAAAAATTAGGCAAATTTTTTAATGATTGTTTTATATGTGATTTTAATTTATTTAAACACCTACATATGACATAACACTAATTTTTCCAAATAGCATTTTGCTGAATCAATTTTTATTTTCAGTATTTTAGTGTTTTTTTTTTCACTTGTTTTTTTTTGTTTTTGGAACAACGGCTTTCCAGGTATCAAGCGTCATTTGGAAATATCAACATAATATTTATCAAATAGGGAGAAATAGTATATATGTACTAAATTATTAAATTTATATAAATATATATTTTTTTTGGAAGTAAGTGTGAAAAACTCTAAAACACGGGTAATACAAAAACGCCTTTGGAATTGAATATTAATATTAATATTATTAGCAATCATTTTTTCATATTTGAGCACAAAATATAGTAAAAACTCATGATTCATGTATTATTTATAACAAATTGGTATCATTTTCACTAGCATTTTAATTTGTCCCACCTTTTTTTATTGGGGACGTCAATATACCTGACAGGTGAAAATCGTTTTTATCCACAGGGATCCTTCCCAATCAATAGATTGATTATTACTAATCATATTAGGTTTATAAAAATTTAATGAAGAACCCGATAACATACCTGTCGGACAGCAAGGCCATATGCATGAGAGAGATAGATGGGGGAACACCAGCACCTAAACATACACCCTAATATGCTCGCCAATTTAAAGGGGGTGGGCAAATTCTGGAAAATGGTTTGTACCTTTTATATTACCCTGGCTGAGTATTTAATGCAAAGAGTGTTGAATATAGGCACCCACGATGAATTAAAAAAAAATGCAATTATTTATAAATTAAAACAACTATATATAGCTTAGTTAAATTACATTGAGTAAACTAGTATCAATTTCATCGTCTAAAATTTTTTTTGGTTAAATTATCCATACCTGAATTAACTAGACTAAAGGCACGCTGGCCACCTGAAATTCTAGCGTATTGCCCTAAAGTAGGTGCATTAAGATGTAGCAAGATAATTATTTTACTAAGATATTTTTATAATTTGTCTTCTAGGGATGGATAGAGCCCGCGTTCATTGTAGGGAATAGCACATTGAATGAAAAAAAATTTCAATATAGTAAAGAGAACTTCCAATTCTGTAGTCACCAAAATATCTTGACTTATATATATTTCTTTGTTTTTTATAGCTTGTCGTGATATTCGAAACTTTTTTGGTTATTTTTCAAACAACTATAAATCATTATTACCTTCAATTAAGCACGTATACTTACACCAGGATTATATATATACACGAGGAAAATTTTTTTCAGGAAATGGAATGGACGAGGTGTGCGAGAAGATTTATTTTAGTACAAAAAAACCTGGTAATAAAGTTTTACACTTCTAACATTTTTTCTAGTTAGAGGAGGGCGGGCGGTCAAAGCTTTGCACCCAGCAAGGTTTTAGGTCTAGGTTTTTTTTAAGATTCTTGGCGGCCTATCTAACCCATGCTCATTGATGTTTAACTTGTATGTGGAACACAACACGAGTTTGCAAGTACCCAAGGTCTTCCGATACCTATATAAACGAGGTATTTTAATTCAAAGATTAGTCAAAAAATAAAAGATATTCATTTTTATTTATTAAAGTATCAAATTTATAAATTAATTTAATTAAAAAATAATTAATTTAGAATATGTATAATATAGCAATCGTTTGAGTTACAATAAAAACAAAGAAAAGGAGGTTAAAAAAATATTTAAATAATTAAACTAACCAAAACCGATGACTTGATTAATTTGAAGGAAGAACAATAATGTAAATTTACTTCTACACAATTATAATTCGTATGATATCCGGAAACGGGTGAAGCCACATCTATTTGCAGGGCCGGTCCGTGACATAGCCTTAATCAAATATTAGCGCCTAAAACCTATATTTCTTTTAAAAATTTTGGCTCTTAAAAATTATTCATTTCTAGCCATTTGTGTATTTAATAATGTTATAATACATCTAGAAACATAATTTTTGCGTTTGGCTTTTTATTTAAAAAGTGTATAAAATTTAATATAAAAATATCTTGACTTTTTAACACGCGAAATGCTTAGTTGTAAAATTTAAAACAAGTATCTTACAGTGGGGTCCGTTCGGAACCCAATTTTAAACCGTTATGTCATTAAGGTTTTAAAGCTATGACTTCATTTTTTAGAGGAATACGTGCACGTATAAGTTTTCATTAATGTATGCCGTAAATTTTATCTAACAAGTAGATAAAAAAAATAAAAATAAGAGTTATTAATTTACCTAGTCTACCTCAAAAAAACCTTTTCAATAAACTATAAAATTAAATATCAATATTTTTTAATAAAATGTGTTGCGTTTAAAATAAAATTATGAATTCAAAAATTATTCTTGGCTATTACTCACCACCTTAAAAATTAGATATTTTATAAAAAAAAAATTAATCATTGCTAATCTTTTATGTACTTGTTAAGTAAAATTATTATAATAATAAAAACATCTAAAAAATAAGGTGCCAATTTTTACATTTAATTGAGGCTATTTTCAATATTCAAATAGATTATAGGGTTTATAAACCCAAATAAAACTTCTAATTTTAAATCGAATTTCTTTATCAAACTTAGATCAATGTTCATATTTTTTGATAAGTAATTAAGAAAGGAGTGAAATTTTTATTAATAATATAACATATATTTAAAGATAATCAAAATTAAAATTTACTGGGATTTATATGGACCCCACAAAGCTCCTCGCGCGTTTATTACTCTATGAAATAACAAAATAAATTGCATAAGTATTTAAATTAGAAATGACGTACCTTTTAAATTTTAAATAAAACATATTTAAACTTTCTTTCTGGAATATGGAAGATTAAATGAGGTAGGTTCATTCCCTTTTTTGATTACCCAATCATCATTGGCATTCCGAAGCGAGAATGGGGGAAAGAGGGGGGGGGGGGGGGGAGGATATTTGCTTGACTAATCTTGTAAAACATCTAGAAATGTAATAAAAATTAATATGGCAACATACCCTACCCATGAGTTTATTCAAAATATTTTTAATGTCTACTTTATTCCTCACCGCTCCCTCCCACACCTCTTCCTTAAAAATTCTGGGCACGCCTTTGCCAGTCACCGTGGGTTATTGAAGTTATAATAACCTGTTAATATGTACAATTAAATGTTATTAAAATACATTAAAATTTAATTTTCAAAGATTTGAACCTGACATATTGCTCCATAAATTAATTATGTTCTTTATAATTTTTAGGGCGTATTTAAATGTTACAATTTTATAGTTGTGATGGATAGGTGTTATTTATAACGTTAAAAAAATAGTCATTTAAAGAGGTAAAATATTGGGGTAGGGGGTTATGTTTTAGTTAGGGATAAATTAGAATCAATTTAAAGTTAGGGGCAAGAAGTTAAGAAATTTAAAAATTTAAAAAGTATTAGCATAAACCAAAACGGGCAAATTATTTTGATATTTATTTATTTTTAGGCCACGTGCAAAGTGAGTTATCATTGTCTTAAAATTTTCAAAAATTTTATTTTGTTAATGAACCCATTTTTAAAGAAAATTTGAAAGCTCAAGCACTTAATTATTATTATATGAGATAAAAAAAATTGAATTGAATTAAAATTGTAAAAATTTTGGGGTAAATTCTACTTTTAGTTAATATTTTACAAACTAATAACTCACTTTGTGCGTAATCTAAATTTAATTTAAAATAAAAAATATTTTAAATTTTGGAGTTAATACTAATTAGAGCGGTGCCTCTCATTGAAATATTTATCAACTTCACGGTTGCTTACAATCACATACAATTAGGTCATAGAGAATTTTTTTTAATTTGACTTAAGGGTTGTAATGAGGCAAAAAGTTAATATAATTGTTTTAAAAATTAAGGGCTATTTTTATTCGGCGTTTAATCATCACTCATTTTTATATTTTTTTTAACTATATTAGGGCACGTGCAAAGTGAGTTTTCATTTTCGTAAAATTTTAAAATTTTGAAAAAAAAAATTTGTAATAAAACGCAAATTTTTAAAAAGTTGCCAAATTTAATATATGCACATAAATTTCTATTTCTAAAATAAAAAAAAATTTGAAAAATTAAAAAAAAAAAATTTTACATTTTATAGAATTTTCGAAATTTTACGAAAATAAAAACTCACTTTGCACGTGCCCTTAAATGTTAATAATAAAAATGGCAATTTTGTTAAAATACATTTTATGTCACAAAGTATGACATAAATTTCCAAATAAATATTTTTTTTTATAAAAACAAGAAGTTGAAAAACTTTCTAAAAAATAATTATAAAAATACAAAAAATTATGCGTAAAACACACCTATTGGTAAATAGATAAATTGTTTAAATATAACGAGAAAATAAAACGATTTAAAAGGATGACACAAAATAAGTACGAAAAAAACTAATTTGGACACCCAATCAAAAATTAAATTGGGTTTTATATCCTACTAACCCTTTAAGATTAGTTAACGTTTGGTTGAGGTAAAATTACAGTTTGGATAAGCTTAGGGTAAGGTTTGCTTAGAATTTTAGAGAGATTTTTTTAGAATTAGAGTAATTTAACTTCTAACACAAAGCTAAAATTACCCTAAACCAGGCACGATTCTAGACCCCTTTAAGGGGGGGGGGGGGGGGGGGGGTGGGGAAGGGAGGGCATTGCTCCCCTCCTCCCCAAAAGTTTTTGATTACCCCCCTCCTCCCCCCAATACAAATAAATTTTAGTTTTGCTTTGACCTTCCACCCCCATTAAATTTGTTCCCCCAAAAATATCTAAAAATTATTATTTTGAAAATATTTGCTTTTTTTAAAAAGTGTTTTCATTCGTATCAACACTTTTCATCCGCATAAGAGATCTAACTAACACAGAATTTCTGTTGTTATTAGATATATAGAAATATATGATGTAACAGAAAGCTGTTGTGAAAACAATTTATAAATCTGATGCCAAAGAAATTTCCTCATTTTTAAAAATCTTTTGCTAGAATATAATCTAGAACCAAAGAAGCCAACATAATGTCAGGGGAAAAAGGTGGTGTTAAAGTATTTCTAGGCGAAATGGCTTGATACCATGTCCCGTCTATTCACTGCTTTAACCACCGATTGCATCTTTTTGTAAAAGATTGTCTAAAAATTTTAAATAATAGGAAAAATTTTTTTAAGTATTTTTTCTTCTTTTTATAAATTTTTTCAACATGATGCAATAAAGGAAGTAAGTGAATGCGGGTCCATAACACGGCTGTTACCCCATCAGTGGTGTGGTAATGTCGACGCCATTTTTTTTTTAAATTACATTAAAATATTAAAGACTCTTTTAACCATAACAAAGTTTTACAATTTTCAGGTCACAGGACCGAAGCCTCGGGGTTTTTTGACCTTATTTATAATCATCAATTTATTTTTTTGTATTTATCATTTGAAAACTGTTTTATTTATAAAAAATAATAAATAATCAATTTTAATGCAAAACCTTTTATGTTTTTAAAATTTTTGATTTAATACACCATTGTTTGCTAGAAATTAAACAATTAAGAGATATAAATACAACAGATTTATTTAAAAACTGTTTTGATATATATAAAATGACAATAATTTGATATAGATAAAAAAAACTTAACCTAAAGATTTTATTGATTTTTATTTATTTTTTACTCATACGTTTGAGAATATTTTTATATTTATGATAAATTAAAAAGTATTTATTATAAATATTGATTTTTGTAATAATATCTTATCGATAATATTTATTTAATCTTTAAATTACCTTTATAAATTTAATTATCCATCTTTTTTAGATATAAATAAATTAGAACCTCTTTTAAATATGATAAAATTCATTATCTAAAGTAATTGACCTAGCAAATTAATAAAAAACTTAATAATTACAAAGAATGTGTTGTTAATGATTTTGTTAAATTTTTATATAATTACAAAGATGCGTTTCCTAATTTATTAAATTTTTTCTATAAGTTTGTTTGGCTCTTCAATTAAGGCCACATTTTTAATTTTAAACATGCACATAATTGGTGTACGTGCATATTTTTTGCCGTGACCAAAAGTCACTGCTTTCTGAAAAAAAATTTTTTGCTTCCTCCCCCCCTCCCCCCCCCCCCCCCCAATTGGAGCTAGCATCGGGCCTGCCCTAAACTTAATTTAAATTTACTAGTCTAACGTCTCATTCTTCACCCTAACACTAAATTAACTTTACCCTAAACTTAAGTTAAATTAATTTAATAAAAAAAAACTCTCTAAAATTCTACGCAAACCTATCCCGCAAACCTTCCCTAAGCTTCTCAACTGCAATTTTACCTCAACCACACGCTAAACAAACCCTAATCTAACTTTGTAACCTAACCCTAAACTATATCACAATGTTTAAATATTTTGTCAATTTTGTTATTTTATAGATTTTTGTTTCGTACAAATTTGCACATTTATAATAGGCTACGGCTAGTGGAAAATAAAATTTTGACAAAAAAAAATTGCACGCATTTGAATATCATTGAGGCGGCTAGTATAAAAAATAATTTAAAAAATCAAGAATTTTTATTTTTTAGAAAAAAAAATTTATTTTGTTAGGCATATTCTAAAACGACCAAAAAACCTAAAGTCTCATTTTTAAATATTAGCCGTTAAAATTTTTAATTTTAGAAATTTTTTTTTACCGTTTTGAAAGAAGTATTAAAAAATTAAATATTTGGGTCATACAGAATTTTTTTTGACTTAAGGGTTGTAATGAAGCAAAAGTTGATACAGTTGTTTTAAAAATTAAGGGCTATTTCTATTGGGACTCGTTTAAAATTCACTCATTTTTATATTTTTTAAATTTGTTACTACATTAAATGCTAATAATAAAGGCTGCGGCTAATGCTATTCAAAATTGTAAAAAAAATATTTTTATAAAATAAAAAAAATTTTAGCGGCTAATATCGAAAAATGAGGATTTAGGTTTTTTGGTCGTTTTAGGATATGATTAACAATATATATTTTTTTTTAAAAAGATTTTTTCAAAAAATTTTAAATTTTTTTATTTTTTTTTCCACACTAGCCGCCTCAACATTATTCAAATGCGAGCGATTTTTTTTTGTCAAAACTTTTTTTTCCACTAGCCGCAGCCAAAGATGGCAAATTTTGTTAAAATACATTTTATGTCATAAAGTATGACATAAATTTCATAATAAATATTTTATTTTATAAAAACAGGAAGTTTAAAAACTTTCTAAAAAACAATTGTAAAAATACAAAAAACAATGCGTAAAACACACCTATTGTTAAATAAATAAATTGTTTACATATAACGAGAAAATAAAACGATTCATTAGGATGACACAAAATAAGTACGAAAAAAACTAATTTGGACACCCAATCAAAAATTAGATTGGGTTTTATGATGATAAATCTAACTCTTTAAGATTAGTTAGCGTTTGGTTGAGGTAAAATTACAGTTAGGATAAGCTTAGGGTAAGGTTTGCTTAGGATTTCAGAGAGGTTTTTTTAGAATTAGAGTAATTTAACTTCCAACACCAAGCTAAATTTGCCCTAAACCAGGCACGATTCTAGACCCCTTGGAGGGGGGGGGGGGGGGGGGGGGTAATTAAAAACTTTTGTAGGGGGAGGGGAGCAATGCCCTTGCCCCCGCCCCAAATACAAATAAATTTTAGTTTTGCCCTTCCTCCCCCATAAAATTAAATTTGTTTCCCCACAAATTTCTAAAAATTATTATTTTAAAAATATTTACTTTTTTTAAAAAGTGTTTTCATTCATATCAACACTTATCCGCATAAGAGATCTAACTAACACAGAAATTATTTCTGTTGTTATTAAATACATAGAAAAATATGATAAAACAGAAAGCTGTATATTTGTGAAAGCAATTTATAAATCTGATGTCAAAGAAATTTTCTCACTATCAACAATTTGTTAGAATATAATCTAGAACCAAAGAAGCGAACATAATGTCCGGGGAAAAAGGTGGTGTTAGTATTTCTAAGCGAAATGGCTGGACACCATGTCCCGTATATCTACTACTTTAACCACCGATTGCATCTTTTTGTAAAAGATTGTCTAAAAATTTAAGTAAAGGGAAAAAATTTTTATGATATTTTTTCTTCCATTAAATTTTTTCAACATGATGCTATCAAGGAAGTAATTGAATGCGGGACCATACCCCGGCTGTTGCCCCATCGGTGGTGTGGTCACTACGACGCCATTATTTTAAAAATAAATTACATTAAAATATTAAATACTTTTTTAAAAATTGAATTAAAAAGTTTTACAATCTTCAGGTCTCAGGGCCAAAGCCTCGGGGTTTTACAATATTTATAATCATCAATTTATTTTTTGTATTTATCATTTGAAACTGTTTTATTTATAATTTATAATAAATGATCAATTTTAATGCAAAACGGTTTATGTGTTTAAAATTTTTGATTTAATACACCATTGTTTGCTAGAAATTAAACAATTAAGAGATATAAATACAATAGATTTATTTAAAAACTGTTTTGATATAAATATTTTAAATGACAATAATTTGATTATAGATAAAAAAAACTAAACCTAAAGAATTTTATTTTTATTTATTTTCTACTTATAAGTTTGAGATATTTTTATATTTATGATTAATTAAAAAATATTTATCTTAATTATTGATTTTTTTAATAATAAATTTTTTACCGATAATATTTATTTAAAATCTTTAGATTCCCTTTATAAATTTGATTATCCATATTTTTTAGATATAAATAAATTAGAGCCTCTTTTAAAAATTTGATAAAAATTTATTATCTAAAGTTGACGTAGCAAATTAATATAAAATTTAATAATTACAAAAAATGTGTTGTTAATGATTTTGTTAAATTTTTATATAATTACAAAGATGCGCCTAATTTATTTAACATTTTTTCTATAAGATTGTTATTTGGCTCTTCAACATCGAGTTATGAGGCCCCATTTTTAATTTTGGACATGGATTCAATTGGTCTAAATGCATAAAAATTTTTTTGCTGCCCCCCCCCCCCCCCCCCCAATTGTAAAAGCTAGCATCGGGCCTGCCCTAAACTTAATTTAAATTTAATAGTCTAACATCTTATTCTTTACCCTAACACTAAACTATTTACCCTAAACTTAAGTTAAATTACTTTAATAAAAAAAAATTTCTAAAATTCTAAGCAAACCTTACCCTAAGCTTATCCTAACTGTAAATAAACGTTAAAGAAACCCTAATACTATATAACAATGTTGTAATACTTTATCAATTTTGTTATTTTACAGATGTTTGTTTCGTACTTTGCACATTTATAATAGGCTGCGACTGGTGAAAAAACAAGTTTCGAAAAAAAATTGGTGCTCGGAACTCTCTCATAAAAATGACGTCATTTTGTACAATATCTGTGCTGTACAATATCTGTGCTTTTTCTTGGTTCAAGAACTATCACCCTCTAAAATTATTTTATAGTCATATACCATCATCATATATATGAAATATGTAAACTAATTGATTTGGTTAATTATATAATTGCTGTATTATGAATATTTATTTCATGCGCCATTTTGCTTTTTAGAGCAGAGTCACTCCAATCAAAAAATTGCACGCATTTGAATAACATTGAAAAATTTAAAAAAAAATGTTTAAAATTTTTTGAAAAAATTTTTTTTTAAAAAAATATTTTGTTAGATATCCTAAAACGACCAAAAAACCTAAATTCTCATTTTTTGATATTGGCCGCTAAAATTTTTTTTATTTTAGAAATATTTTTTTTTATTTTAGAAATATTTTTTTTACAATTCTGAAAAAAGTATTAGCCGCAGCCATACATGGCCATTGTTGTGAATATGTGAACGTGCTTTTCAGCTGTAAAAATGGTCAAGCAAAACTCTGAACCTCCTAGCAAGAAATTAAAAAGCACTCCATCTGCAAGTACATACGGTCTTTTACTGTGTTGAAAATTAAAATCAATACATTAATTATATATTTTAGGACCAAACAAGCATTTAATTGTTCCTGGTAACAAATGTCCTTTTATTGATACCATTAACAGGTAACTTTGTTTCGGTTAATAAAATTTTTAGGAGTGTTTTGGACTTTGATTTTGAAAAGTTGTGTTCTGTTTCTCTATCACATTTAAATGTTTATGCTTGTCTAGTATGTGGAAAGTATTTTCAGGGTAATTATTATTTCAACAATAAAATGTCATTATAAGATTTAGGTTTTGTAAATTATAATAAATTAGTTGCTATAATTTTAATGTGTTCTAAGTTTTAAAAGCTTTAAGCAATTTTTTAATAATAACTTAAATTTATGCTTTGTCAATTTGATCAGATTTTTGGAATATTAAGAATACCAAAATACTTATAATTATCATGCCCAGTTAGAATTCTTTATTAAAGCTTATTTAATAATGCTCCTCTTGGCAATTGTTATAATTAAGAAGTTTTAATAACATTTATACTTTTTTTATAGGCAGGGGACAAAAATCTTTTGCTTATACACACAGTGTTCAAATGGGTCATCACATGTTTATAAATTTGCATACACTTAAGTTTTATTGCCTGCCTGATAATTATGAGGTTGTTGATTCATCATTGGAAGACATCAAGGTATATTTTTAATTTCTAGTTGTTTAATTTTTTGGATTATAAAATGTCATATTATTTTATTTTTTTGTTTATACATATCCTTACTATAATTATCTCATATTGATTTTGTTATGACTAAATATTAATAAAAATTGAATTTTACTTAATTTTAATTGGGTATCAAAGGTCTACAAATATCAAGTTTTGGCAAAGTTTGTAACTGTGGCCAAATAATTAATAACCATAATTACATATTCCATTTTTCAAAATATTCTACAAGCCCTGTATTTAAATGGCCTATTAACAAACTGATTGATTTTGCCACCTGTAGACTTCATTCATATTTTGAAAAATTTTTAAATATATATTAAAAAAAATATTGGTTTTATGTTGAACAAACTTTTTAGGGTTGAGTATGCTGAAATAAATATTAGTTATGTTTTTATAGATTTTGATATAAATTTATAATTTTTAAATACATAGAGCAACTGCTCCAAGTTTTGAATAATATTGTAAAAACAATAATTAACAATTTTTGATATAAAAACTCAAATTTTAAATTTTTAAATTTTTTAAAATTGTACAAAACGAATGAAGTCTTAAACCCTTAAAGAGAAATATATCTTCAGTGTGAAAAAATTAAATAAAAAATTTTTTATATATTAGTTTTTTTGTTTAAAATAATGAAAAAATTTTATATCAAGCTTTTGCATCAACAATTATGCACCACCTTATTATCCCACGATATTTTATTGGTTTAAAATATTATAGTTAAGTTTTCAACAGTTTAGCTGTATATACAAATAATTTATTTCTATATTATTTTTTGAATCTTATGTGTTTCTTACATAAAGCTGGCTATAATTGAAAAGGGGTATGGAAACTCCTAAGATGACAGGTCTGATCTCTAAAGTTAACTTATATGTCTTAGAATATGTCCAACTATGTTATAGGCGACCCTTATTGAATTAATTATTTCTATATTTTATTTAGTATGTCTTACAGCCGACTTTTACAGAGGAGCAAGTTAATGCCCTTAACACAAATGACAAACTTTCCCGTGCTTATGACGGAACTCTATACCTACCAGGCATTGTAGGCTTGAATAACATCAAAGCAAATGATTATTGCAATGTTGTTTTACAAGTAACTACATTTTTTATTAATTTTTATATTTTTAAAATTGTATATCTAATATTGCTTTTATTTATGATGCCTTACGTACTAAGTTGTTATAATTATATAGATATTTAATTAAATTATTGTGCTTAAATATATTAATATATAATCTTAAATGTGGTATTTATAAAAAATAGTACAATAAAATATTATTTTGTACAGTTACTAAATTATACTGTTTAAAGTTCATGATTTTATTACACAGGTCAACAAATTAAGAGTTATGAGGACTACAGATATTAAACCTGCCCTCTTAGGGATTTTTAATTACGTTTACGGTCAATCACATTTTATGAGTCGTCTATAAACGTTAAATTTAGAAAATATGTCAAAAAAAACAATAAAGGTTCAAAAATAAAAATACAACTAAACTATTAAATTGAAACTTTAGATAATAGTTTTATTAAACCCCGATATTATATCGTGTCGTATTTAAGTCTGGACGCGAAAGAGCTTAATATACTAATAAAATTTATTTCTCATTATTTGTGATCATAATTATAAATTACAAGGGATTTTTTCTTAAATTTTTTCTTAAACTTATTTTTTGTGACATTGATATATTCGTTGACCTGTGTTATATCAGCAATCACATTTTAATTATTAACAATTTTTTCATAGGCCCTATCTCACGTCCCGCCTCTCAGAAACTACTTCCTTAGGCCCGAAAATTACGAGAGTATAAATCGACCTGCCGGCGATATATCATTCCTTATAGTTGCCCGATTTGGAGAATTGCTTCGCAAACTTTGGAACCCGCGGAATTTTAAGGCTCACGTCAGCCCGCATGAAATGCTCCAAGCAGTTGTCCTTTGCAGCAAAAAGCGATTTCAATTCACTAAACAAGGTTTTGTATTATGATAATGCAACTAATTCTTGTGTTTAAAATTATTGTTTATTTGTTTTTACCCACACTATGTTCAAAGCTGGTTATGTCTATCACCATTATTAAAAAAGATTTTATTGGGTTCTCATCTTATTGACTCATACTTCCCAGTGATATATTTTAATTATAAATACTTTTATTCGATTGTTTTTATACTTAGCCCGGCAATCTTGAGGTTTATGACCATTATAATTAATTGAATAACTTATAAAATTACGTGGCAAACTTAGCCCATACAAATAAAATTTATGGTATCATTAAACTTTACATGTGATTATACTTACCTTTATATATTTACACAATTGCCCATTGATTATAATTATATAATATTTCCCATTAATGATTCATTTGATTTTTTAGAAATTTTTTGCTAATTTTTTATAGTGATATTTTTTGGATACAGGTGACCCAGTCGAATTCCTATCCTGGCTCTTGAATGCGTTCCACCTCGCCTTAAACGGAACCAAAAAGCGAAATAGCTCGATCGTTTACAAAACTTTTCAGGGGTCTATGCGCGTTTATTCCAGGAAAGTTCCTCCTCTTGATATGGTATGAATGCGTATATGGAATAGTAATTTATCAAGATGTGTATATAAACATATATATTACAAATTTTAATTTCTTAAAACCGTTTTGTAATTTTATATTTGATGCTTTGAAATATCGTGTTGTTTATTAGGATCCTGATGAAAAACTCGAGCTGTTGCTAACTGAAGAATATAAAGGTAGTGTATTATCTTTTGAGCCTAATTCTTATTATTTGATATATATAACTTAGTTTGACCAGGATAAATTAAACCCACTAAATTGGATTTTTTATCGCTACGTATATTACAAAATCTTGTAAACTTCTATTGGTAGAAATATGACTTAAGTCACATTTATTTGTGGCATAAAATCTGACAATTATTTAAAAGTTGATAAAATGATATTTTTTTATATAAATAAGGATAGTATTTATTTATTTTGAGAAAATTCATTATTTTCAAAGCTCGGCAGAACGTTTAACGTTTACAATTAATAGCTTAAATTTAATATAAAATTTTGCAATCTTTTAGCTTTTGAGGTTTGAGGTCGTATAAAACGTTAATATAATTTCTTTTATGTCTTTGAACGTATATTCTTATATTAAATAAATATAAATTAAATATAGAAAAAATGCAAGAACAGCCCTTCCTTTATTTGGCAGTCGATTTACCTCCCCCGCCCCTTTTTAAAGACGAACTAGAGGGTAACATCATACCCCAAGTGCCCATTCATAACATCCTTGCAAAGTTTAATGGAATGACTGAAAAGGAATATAAAACGTATAAGGATTCAACAATCAAGCGGTTTGAGCTTACCCGCCTACCACCCTACCTTATTCTTTGTTTCAAGGTTTAAAGGAATAATTTGTGTGTATTTTATTCCACACTCAAAATGAAATCTTTTTTTGCAAAGAAAAGATTTATAATTTTCCCAATGTTTATTCAAATGTGAAGAGAAAAGTAGGGTTAAAGTTTTATATTTTTAACAAAACACTGGTTTTATATTAATGAATATGCAACAAAATTAATAAAATACCTACTTTAGTTTATGTAAGATAAATATTATATTTATTTTCATCTAACTTAATTATTTTTTATGTAATTTGACGAAATGAAAAAAATTATTGGAAATTTTATTTACTCATATATGAGTCTGAACGTCCTTTATGGGTATTTGGTCGCATTCAAAAAAACTGAAGTTAAGATATAAAAAAGTAATGTTAAAAAAAATAAATTGTTTTCATATGGCTATTTTATAATTTTAGTTTGAGAAATAAAAAAGAATTATTAACAAGCACAAACAATTTAATTCAAATTGAATTTTTATATAATTATCCTATAGAAAAACATTCCTCATGTTAAATTTAGCTTTATAATGATTTTTTTGAAGGAATAAATGTAATGCCTTCTATAAAGGTTATTAATTACACAGGTCAATAATTTTTTGAGAGTTATAAGTTAACTACAGAGATCAAACCTGCCATCTTAAGGTATATCAAATTCGTTTACCGTTTTTCCTAATCTAACTTAGTTAGTCAGTTATAAACATTGAATATTGAAAAAAGGTTAAAAAACCAAACAGATTCAAAAACAAAAATAAATTAAAATTTTATTTTTGCATATTTACAATAGTTAAACTGTTTAAACTTCAAATAATATTTTCATTAAACCGATAATAAATCGTGTCGTATTTAAGTTTGGACGCGAAATATTTTGTATTATCTAAATGCCGATGTAAGAGCTTGTTTCCATTATTTGTGGTTAAAAATATAAGTTACAAGGGAATTTAATATGCAAAAAAAAATTTAAATTTTTTCTTTATAGGGTATATTTAGATCTGTCAATATGGTTAAAAAAGGCCATTTTTCGTTAGACGGGTTTAAGGAGCCAAAGACGGGAGAAACTAAGAAAAACGAAAAACATATATGAGATTAGGCCATCATGTGGATGCGTTCTTTTATGTTTTCATAATTATCTCGTTTCATAAATATTTGTTGAGCTGTGCTATATTAGCATGGAGAGAATTGCAATTTTTAGATTTTTGGTATATTCAAAATTTATTGCTTTCTATTATTCCATTCTAAATGCTAAAATGTTTTTATAATATTTTTTGTATTTATTTTGATGGCAATTCATCAAATTTGAAATACATTATATTAACCCTATATATTAAAAAATATTTATTTATTTTCCTTTTTTTAATATATATTTAGAGATTCCACCAAAAACACATTTTACCTAGAAAAAGAACCCGACTATTATCAATTTTCCGATACAGTAATATAACAATTTTATGTTTTGAAATTTGAAAATATTATTTTGTTGGTAATAATTTATAACGCAGCCTAATTTTTTTAAAAAATTCTATTTTTTATAAAACCTCGACCTAAAATAATTGTGGACTAGGTATTTTACCGGTAACGGAGCGAGGTATTTGAAAAAATCATTCGAATTAGATTGAAAAAAAATTTATAACGTTTGGTCCCACTTACATCTTATCTTGCTTGACTTGTCTTTTTTAATTATGACAATTTAACTGCGATTTTTATATTTTAACCTAGCTTTGTTTTTTGCAAAAAGATTTAATTTGGTTTTATTTAAGTAATAGAAAGATGAAAATTATTGATCGTTTTGTATTTTCGACGAAGCGTTAAAAATTAAAGGGCATGACATATTAATTAATTATTCAAATAAGTCGTACAAAATTTGTATAAAGTTTTATCTAATTTAATTGTTTTTTATGTAGTTTGACAAAATATCAAAAATTTTTGCAGAAATTATTTTTTTAATATAATTCGCCTTTAAACGGCATTTATGTGTCTTCTCTTGCATTTGTTTTTATTATTTCTCGGGCTTTTTCGGGCCGGACATCAGCTGATAATAAATTTTCGGCTTAATCAGCTGATTTCAGGCACGTCAGGCTTGTATTTATTTTAATAAATTAAGACGTTCAAAATTACCTTTAAAAAAACTAATTTTTTTATACTTTTTTTTTCTATTTCGTCGAATTACATAAAACACAATGGTGTAAAATTAAAATAATATGTTAAATACTATAGACTCTTATGAATAGTTTATATAAATAATAATTTTTTCTATATCCTTTAGTTTATATTTTTAAAAAATACGACTTTAATTAACGTATTTTCTCTTCTCATATTATATAACATTAATTTTCTCTTTTTTTTGCGAAATAACAAAATTTCAGTTTGAAGTAACCTTACAACCATTTTTTAATACATTTTTTGTGATTGCAAGTTATTTGTACCAACAATTGTTAAATTTTGTTACATTAGGGACGTCGAAATGGCTGAATACATTTGCTCCGAACCGTCAATACAAGATTCAAACCCTCACACCAGTTATGACCTTATAGCTAACATCGTCCACGATTCATTGCCCGGCCAAACTGAGGGCACTTACCGCGTCCACATACTTCATAGCGTATATTAAGACCCTAATATATTTTTTTCCTATATATTGTTTTTCAAAAAATTTTTTTTTAAACACACGTTACAAAAATAAATGATTGAGGGTAACTAATTTGCCAAATCTACATGATGGCACAATTTTACGTTACTCATGCGAGCGGGCCCTACAGATCGATTACACTGGTCAACAAAAAAACAACATAAACGATTTTTTGAGGGTTTTGTAGAGAATTTTCTTGCGATAAAGATCCCGGGTTTAGTTTTTTTTCCAATGCCTCCAATTTTTTTTAAACCGCGTCCAAAGTTCAGAAAAAATTCACAAAATTTCTTTTACTATTAATTCTACAAAAAATCTATTGGCATATTCAGATTCCTTATAAAAAATATATCTAAAAAGGTTATTAACTAAAATTATTAGCAATTTACTTTCAAGTTATTTAGGATCAATAAACGGATTTTATGACAAAAACCACTAATTTTATAAAAATGAAAAAATAAAAAACATTAAATATTTAAAAAAAAATTAAACCCCCTACGATAATAATGAATGTTTTCGTTACCTAAAATATTTTTAAACTTTTGCTACACATTATTAAATACCCCAAAAATTCAAAATCTCAACTTTGACACCGAATAACTAAAAATCTGAGGCATTGGCTAAAATTCTGATTTCATATTCGTGATCAGCGCCAAAAACTTGACCAAAAACCATAGTTGCCATAAATGATGCTTAGGGTGGTCTAAATTTTGTTGTCCAGTGTTATTGAAAAACTGGTCTTCGCAAAAGTGACAGTTATTGCGACATTGAAAAATAAGTCAAAAAAATTTAATTAAATATATACTGCAAATAACTACAATTTTAATTTTTCATCCAAAATAAAGGAATATTAAATTTTTGAGTATATCAAGATCGAAACATTAATAAAAAAAATTTCAATCCAACCCATATAAAGTATTTTACCGATGCGTACACATAAATGTATTTTAAGTTTGAAAGTTCAGTAGATAATAAACAAATAATTAAATTTTTCTTACTTTTTAAAACTAGGTGGTTGGTTTTGCTGTGAAAATTTCATTATATTTTAATTTAACCCGCGAATGATAGGGTGAAGAATTTGTAACGCGATTATGGTGGGGTCTGATTTTATTTTATATGTAAAAAATCTGAAAAATGGGAATTATTTATTTTTCTATATTTCCTTTAAATCTTGTCATTTAATTAAATGTATAAATATTATTCATCAAATAGTGTTTTTGATCTAATGGAACATTTTTGAAGGATTTATTATAAAAAAATAATTTTGAAAATAAAAAATTATTTTTGGCTATTATTCACATTTAAAATTAGTGATATTTTATAAAGAAAACTTATCATTAATCTACAATAAAAACATTCTATATACTTATGAAAAACTATTTAAAAAAATACCCAGAAAATAAGGTTGCAATTTTTTTATTTCATGACATTGAGGCAATATCATGGTTTTCAACTGAAATTGAGAGTGTGGGGGTCCATACGGACCCCAACAGAATTTCTAACTTCTAAACGAATTTTATTAGTAAACTTAGATCAAATTTTATGCACTAGTTTTTTTTATATATATAAGAAGAAAGTTAGATTTGAGCAACAATATATAATATTTTTAAAGATATTTAGAATTTAAATTGTACTGGGGTCCGTATGGACTCCACAGTGCTAATTGCGTGTTAATAGAGCAATTTGTTTTATAATCCTTAATTTAGTGAAAGTTGGATTTATAAGCAATATAAAAAAAACTTGTAATCTATTTATAATGTATTTTGTAGGTGATTTCTAAATAAATGCTTTTTAAGTAAACTTTCTTGGGATACAATAATTACTCACTTTTAAATTAAATGTTATATACGGTTTTTTAAATGTTTAATCTAAACATAGGGAACGGGTAAATGGTACGAACTGCAGGATCTTCACGTGACTGAAATCTTGCCTCAGATGATAACTCTTTCAGAGGCCTATATACAAGTTTTCCTTTTCTTTTGAAATCATTTATTATTTTGTAAATGTAATTTTTTACCGTTTAGACAAGCTCATAAAATTTTTTCTAAAAAAAATTTATAGGTTTGCAAATTCTACTCCTATTTATAAATATTTTTAAATACAATCACTTGGAAGATTTTTTATTCGATTTAATTATATAAAATATTAATATATTTAGATTTCCATCGTTTGAACCTGGAGAAATGATAATTTTATAATGTATGTATTGGACCCTTTTATATAAAATAAATTTATATTTTTAGTGATCTACATTTTTGGAATAAAATTCACTCTCTTTGTAGACAATTTTAATATTTTGTTTGAACCCGGATAAATGGATAAATCATTGACACGGTTATTTAATCTAAAAATATGTAAGGAATTTATGTTTGACATTTTTATTGTAATTTAATAAAATTACAAAAATAATAATAGCAATAAAATTAAATCTTGAAAAGTCAAATAATTATAAAAAATTAGAAGAAGCTGGTTGCCGAAAGTAAATATATCATAAAAGCACTTGAAATTTAATAATTAGAAAATGAATATTTATTTATTAATTATATGGATAACAAAAATATAAAAATAATTTATCACGTTTAAACTAATAGGTGGGAGTCTAGTCAAATGTGGTCCAGAGAAACATGATTAGATAATAATAATACGGAGCAAAAGTTATATATTTAAAGAACATATAAATTTAAATTATTTACTAATTAAGTTAAGAAAAAGGCAGTAACATAGTAATGTAGGTGTAAGAGATTTAAATAAAAATATAGAGAATTGGCCCTTTGAAAAATTTTTTATTTATAAAGAAATAACGTTATACAGGGTAAATAAAGCGTTAAAATAATCAATACTTCAAGCATTATTTCATTTTATTTAGCAAATGTAAAATGATATTTTGATAGCGTTAATTTTACAAAAAAGTCAAAATTAAAAGCCGTCGTGTCTTATATCAATTTTAAAATTTTGGCTTTGTTAAATTACATAGCTTTTAAATGAATGTTCCGCTTTAACTAAAATTGCGATAAGGTATTATGTTAAATTAAATCCCGTTGGATTAACATTTAAAATCTCAAAAATTTTGTAATAGGACACGGTCTAAAGTGAAGGAATGGGTTTCTAGCAGACACAAACATGCTTCTTAAGCTTCACGTCACCTTTCAATGACGAGCGTATCAATCTTATCGTTGGGGTAGAGGCGATAATTGAACGTCCAAAACGGTTGTCCATTTACGATTATGGCAAAACATTTATCCTGCAAAAAATCATAATAAAAAGATTTTAAATATAAAAAGCCAAACTGTGTTCTTACTGAACCTTTTGTTAACAAAACTCAATGTGTTAGGCGCGGGCCTTAGCTAGCACACGAATAGACAAGAATTGCGTTTAGTTGCAATGTTTAAAGAAAATGTTAATTTATTTTGCGCCAAAAAATCGTAAAGCTATTCATATTTCTAAAAGCCTGCCTTAAAAACCTATATCACCAATGTGTGATAAATCTTATAATTATGCAAGGAGGCCACCTACTGGCGTTAAATGAGGCAAACCATTGACGGCCCTTTCCTGGTACGATAAAAAAGGGTTGGAGTAAATTCATATCAGATATGAAATAAAGCCGATTCTTTTGTTAATTCAAAAAATAGGAAACATAAGGGGGTGTTTAGCTTGAGAAATTGTTTTGTAAAATATCAGATTTTTTTTGCTTAATCTCCTCATAACATAGGTCAATAAATTGAGAGTTATGTGTTAACTACAGATAAAACCTGCAATCTTAGAAATTTTCACATCCGTTTACCGTTTACTATAAACTTAAGTCAGCTATAAACATTAAAAATTTTATAATAAAGGTCAAAAGACTCCAAAATAAAAATAAATTGAAATTCTATTTTTGCATATCACGATAGTTAAACTATTAAATTTAAACTTCAAATAATATTTTCATTAGAAACCGAGATATCGTGTCTTATTTAAGTTTGGACGCAAATTTTGTATTATCTAAATGCCGATGTAAAAGCTTGATATATTGATAAAATTTATTTTTCATTATTTGTGATTAAACAAGTTACAAAAGATTTTTATATTAAAAAGGATTCTTTAATTTTTCCCTTTTAGTATATATTTAGCTCTGTCAACTTGGTCATAAAAGGCCATTTTTTAATATGGTCGGATCTAAGGAGCCGAAGGCGAGAGAAACTAAAAAAAAAGTGAAAAACATATGAGAAAATCATGGGGATGCATAAACTTATTGTGATTGATATTTGTTCACCTGAGTATTTTACCTTTTAATCTTTAATTTAATTTTTGGGATAAGGGCACGTGCA
>JAUIRJ010000202.1:0-34833 GCA_030555515.1 Acutogordius australiensis | reverse complement strand
AGAAATTTTATAATTTATTTAAGGTTTTTATAATTTGAACAAATACACAAGATGACCAATTTCAACTTTTTTTGTAAAATAAAATTTTTTTTTAATTTTAATTTTTTTTGTTTTTTGCATTTTTTATAAATATTTTGATGTTTATAAATGGCTAATCAACTTGATAATAAATAAAACATAAATGAAAAATTATATGGCAGGGCTGTTCTATAAAATTCAATCAGAGTGGTTGTCATATGTTCAAATAAGTTGACTTTCAATAATCATATATGCCATCAGGTTTATGATAATATTCTTGGCAATTATTTAAATTAATATTTGTAAAATAAAATATATCTGCATTACAAATGAATGAGATATTCCTTCCCAAAAATATATTTGTGACAATTTATATTGATTGAATAGCATGTTCAAAAAAATGTCACAATATTTTGTAAAATTCAAAAAAAAAATGACAAATATTATTAGTTGTTTCTAAAATTTTAGTTATTTAAACAAAAATTTCGGGAGGAATTTGCCTGATGACATAATAAGGCATCTGAAGATATTTTTATTTTACAACTTCTTTAAAAATTTTTAATAAATGTAATGCTTCTGTTCGGAAGAGCAAAAATTGAAATATTTCTAAAATTATAAAATTTAATACATTTTCATAGTGGGATTTCAAAATTCTTAATTAATATTTATATTTCATCTTGCCCCATTGGCGTAGGAGAGGGGGGTTTTGGGGATGAAACCCCCACCAAGCATGCCATATCCCCACCCAAATTAAAAAATTTTAGTGCATATCCCCCCCCCCCAATCTAAAACACCAATTAAATATAAAATTAAATTAGATTTAAAATATTTTTAAATATTTAATTTTAAAATCTCCCTTCCCCTCAAATTAAAATGCTATTTAAATAAAAATGTTACCATTTATTATATAAATTCATTACATAATTGTATTATTAATACAAAAATTTATTGCATATAATATATCAATAATATAATTTAAATATCATATATATTAGTTTTATATAAACATTATTTATAAAAGTTCTTAATGATTACTCAAATTTTAAAAAGCAAAATTAAGTAACAATAATAAGAAGCAGTAGATTTCAAACTAAAACACTATGGCACGACCGAAGGTCGTGCCCGCAATATGCCGCCAAAGGCGGCAAAAATGTTTTTTTTGAACCCCCCCCCCCCCCCCCCCCCCCCAAGCTTAACTTGTTACGCCCTTGTCTTGCCCAAACAATAAAACATATTACTTTTGGTTTAACCCAATTTTTTTAGAAATTAAGATATAATAAACGGCGACATGTTTGAAAATTCATACAGTTTTTTTTAAATTTAAAATTTCTTTTGACCTATAGCAATTTTTTTCAATGTAATAAATGATTTCCAATTAATAAAATTAGAAACAATAAACTCTAGGCTTACACTAAGCAATGAGTGGCGCTGAGTATGAATCTCTTATTCAAAATCGATCCACCGCAAATGTGTGTGTTATATTTTTTGTTGACTATTTTCACCTATAAAAATAATAAATTATAGAAAATAAAAACATTTGATTTTTTTTCAGTCATTTGAGTTATCTTTTTATAAGGGCTTTTTATATTATTTTTTAGCCTTTTTAAGTAAAGGTAAGCAAGATTAATTTTCCAGGTTTATGCATTTAAAATAAATATACTATTTTAATGTAATAAAAAATTATATATTCATTAAAGTTAAATAAAAAATTACTTAAAAAAGGGGGAGGGGGCATTTTGTTTGATCAACCTAATTTAATCTTGTTAACGCTTCACTGTTAGGATATCGCATAATCCAAACTATTATAATTTAAGTTTTTAGTATATTAAAATTCTAAAGTTTTTGACTTTGAAATAAAATGACCCCATAATGGCCTTATTTAATATTTATATACAACGTTTTCTATCTGCATGCTTTTGGGTTTTTTGCTTTCAGGGAAAAAATTTGGTATTTTTGACCAAATTGACAAAAAATACCTCAAAGAAAAAAAAATTCAAGACTATTTTTCATATTATGATCATTTGAATGTATATTTTTTATTTCAAAATAATAAATAAAGTTTTAAACTATTTCAAGCTCACATTTATTTTTACAGATAAATCATCTCCCTTAAAGAGACAAGATATATTTTCGGTTTTTAATAAATTTTATTTTCTTGTTAAAATAATTTAGCTGTTTTATAAAAAAATATATTTTCTGTCTTAATTTATATATTTCTGAGATAGGCTAGTGATATAAGCCTAATTGTACAACTTAATGCAATAACCAAATTGTGAATATATTTCAGAAAATCATTTTTTTTAGTGAAAAGTTATTTTTTGCAATTTTAATCACAAATAATTTTTTTTAAGGTGCAAACTGTATTTTTCTTTAAACTGATGTGGTAATTTAAATGCATACAGCATCAAAAAATTTCCCTCTTATTAAAGGTAAAATACCTGACATAATATTTTATTTCAACAATAAACAAAAATCGGAAAGATATTTGCCTATTCAGAAGCGTATATAGAAACTTTTCTAGGGGGGGGGGGGGGGGGGGGGCAAGAAATTTTTATAGATGAAAAGAACTACAAATTTAAATTTAATGTTGATATTTTATTTGCAAAATTAATTTATAAGGCTTATGTTTTTCAAAAAATAGCAATTTGATCTATATTCCTTTTTATATATTTAATATATAAATTTAACCGCTGGTTACATCATGAAAATTAAAAAAACTTCTAAAGGAAGGCAACTGCCCCCTTTTGACCCGACTCCTCTTAACGCCTCTGTGCCTATTCCAAAATAGGTTAATGGGCAATTTAATATATAGGCATTAAATGTATTTTTCAAATTTAATGGATGTTTTTTTAAATAACATTTTTTGGGTTTTATTTGCCTCATATGATGATGAACTGTTTGATTACAAATATTTCTCACCTGCCAAGGAAAACGATGGGCGTCTACTACTTGGCCTCCGGTTATAGCTTGTGTAGCTCGCGAACAATTTGGTAAACCGGTTTGACCTGTTTGAGTGATTCCGCATTCCTTTGGATTGTAAAACCGATCTGTTATTCATATTTTTTGATTTTGTTTAAATGAATATTTATCCTTTAAATTATTTTTTTTTGCATATTAAATACAAGATTAAATTTTTAAAATGCAAATAATGAAAGAGAATTGTGCAAAATTAACATAGAAAATTGAAAAGGAATGAAAAAGGTATAATGGCAGGCAAATAAGAGATTTGGAGTCTATTCTCCTGAGCAACAAATTTTTATCGTAAATTATTAAAGTAAAAGACTAAGGCAACTTACTTTTATCCACATAAATTTTCTTAGCAAGTTAAAACATAGGTCAACTAATATCAATGTTACAGAAAATATATTTATGAAAACATACATTGATGCATCCCCATTATAGCTTTATTTCCTATAAGTTCAAGAATTTTTTCTCATATATCACTTGTAACTTACATTTATCATCACTAATTATGAGATATACATTTTATTTATGTCAAGCTTACATCTGCATTTATATGATACAAAACTTTTGCTTTAAACTTAAATACGATATGTCGGTTTTTAATAAATATATTTGAAGTTTCAATTTAACAGTTTAGCTGTTGTAATTATGCAAAAAAAATTCATTTTATTTTTGCTTTTGTATCTATTTTGTTTTTTTAGCATTTTTACTAAAATTTTTGATATTTATAGTTAACTAAAAGTTCGATTAGAAAAAACGATAAACGGATTTGAAAATTCCTGCAGTTTGATCTCAGTAGAAAGCTTTTAACTTTTAATAATTTGTTAACCTGTGTAACATATGCAAAAAAAAATTATTTTATAGGATATTTATTGTAAAGGTCAATCAATTTAAACATATAAATTTCGCTTAGAAAAACTCATGTTATTTTTAAAAATTTTGAAATTAATTTTTATTTTGTTTTCTTCGAATTTGTCTAAACAACTTTTCTTTTAGACACACTAATTAAATGCTAATAACATAGATTGGTGATTTTTTGTTAAAATGCGTTTAATAGAACAAAATAAAAATTTTAAAATTTTACAAAATAATGGATTGAGTCAGAAAGAACGCACACCCTGTACTAGAAAATTATATACCTGCATTAATAATGACTGGGAAATACGAATAGACGATAAAAAGGCAGGCTATACTGGTAATTTTGATAATTAAAAACGACAACATTATAAGTTTAAAAAAATTTTAATTTGATTTTACTTATATAGGGTAAATCTTATAATTAGGGCACGTTTCAATGAATCTAGGTCAAATCTATTGTAACAATCGTTATATATTATAATTTTGAGATCTTGTTATTGTCTTGATGATTAAAAATAACCCTGAATACGCTAGTTTACATTTAAACATAAAATTATATGGCTTAGGCTTAGTGTATGTTGCAAATCTATTTTTATTATTCCTTGTCTCAAGGTGGGGAGGGGCTAAAATTAATATTCTACAAGTTTTTCAATAATATAGGGCATGTTATTTTTATTAGAGAGAGCATACATTGGTAAAGCTTGTTGTAAAACATGTTTGACCTAATTAAATTATTTATTTACAATAAACATCTATAATGTAGTATAAGGCAATATTTTATTTAGGGCGCGTTTAGACTCAGTTTCTTTCTTAGAAATTCTAAAATTTTTAAAAATTTAAAAATTTTACTTTTTGACATTGAACGCTTTTTCACAAAAAGTCGCCAATTTTTGTAAATAGCAATTAAATCGTTTTCAGGGAAAAAAGTTTTTAAAAAATTTTTGAAAATAAAAATAACAACAAATTTAAAATTTTTAAAATTTTTCCTAGATTTAAAATAAGTTTAAACGCACCCTTAAAGAAAATTCTACCACTAGCTAGATGACAGTTTATTATCCAGTGAGATTTAAAGCTCACACCTGCCTCTCTGATCATTAATTTTCTTGGCCGTGTAGCCCCAAAATATTCTTAGAATTATATTTTTAAACTTAGAGCGCACGTACAAAGTAGATTTTTATTTTTAAAAAATTTTAAAAATTTTTAAAAATTTAATTTTATTTTAAATTTTTATAAAAAAAAATAAATTTCACGAAAATAAAAAGTCACTTTGCCACTTGCCTAAAGTTAAAATAATCTAAAGCACGAAAGACCGAAATTAAAGAACGAAAAACATGTAAGCATATTTACCATTTTTTCAATTAGCTCATTAATCGATATTAGATTATAATAAGATAAGGGTTACTTCCATTGAGATTTTAAGATGTTCCCGGGTTTCCTTTGTCAAATTTGTGCTTTATTTTTAGCTTTATAAGAAAATTACAAAATTTGTTATGTCTATAGATGTTCAAGCTTGAGTTACTTAAAAATTCAATATTTTCCTTCAGTGTAAAACTTAAAGTTTTTAAAAATATATTATTTATTAGATAGGGAGTTTTAATATCTCAACTCAGGCATTGTAGAAAAATATTTACCTTTTAAATTCATGCTTACCTTAAAGTGCCATGTACCAATTTAGTTAATTAAAACAAATGAAATGATCAAGATCTAGATTGTTCTACTAAAGTTTTATACACTCATAAAAATTTCATATGTAACTTTGGACCTTTAATTAGGAAGAGAGATTAAAATTTAATTCGACACAAAATTAACTTGGGATTTTTTTTTTAAAACACAGGGGTATAGACATTTGTCAAAAAAAAATTTTTTTTTTAAAAAAAATATGTATTTGAACTGGCACTTCATTTGATATTATTTTACGTTGGTGTCTAATTGAAAATTCTGCTGGCGGGGTATTATTTGGAATTGACTCAGTGTCCAAAGCCAATAAATTGCCCTAATTTTGCTTAATTAAGCAAACAAATTGTTAATTTAGCCAAATGGTTTTAATTTTGGCGTAATAATTATTTTAAAAAATTTTATTTTTAAATTTTAATGATTTACTAATTTTATTAATTGATATCTATTTTTAAAAAATTAATTTAAAGTTATTACAAAATATGCTAAGTTATATAAAATATGGTTACAGGTCAATAAATACCGATGTCAGAAATATTTTATAAAAACATAAAAGAATGCATCCACATGATGGCCCAATCTTATATAAATTTTTTTGTTTTTCTTAGTTTCTTTCGTCTTTGGCTCCTTAGATCCGTCTATAACGAAAAATGGCCTTTTTGACCAAATTGACAGATCTAAATGTACCCTAAATAGAAGAAATTTAAAAAAACTTTTTTGCATATAAAAATTCCTTGTCTCTTATATTTTTAATGACAAATATTGAAAAATAAATTTTATTAATATATCAAGCTCTTACATCGGCATTTAGATAATTCAAAATATTTCGCGTCCAAACTTAAATACGACACGATATATAATTGGTTTCTAGAAAACATAGTTCAAAGTTTTAATGCAAATAAAATTTTTGTTTATTTTTGTTTTTGAATCTTTTTTGGTTTTTACCTTTTTTTTAAATATTTAATGTTTATAACTGACCAACAAAGTTTGATTAGGCGGTAAACGTATCAGATATTTCCTATGATGGCAGGTTTGAACTCTGTAGCTAAATCATAACTTTCAAAAAATTGTTATTATTTTTATTTTAGACAGTAACTAAAGTATTTCAAATCATATCTTACATCAATGTCCAATTAAACGCATCGATCATTAACTTTAATGTAAAGTTGTTGTAATTGAGGGACTTTATTAATTTAAGTTCATGATCTCATGCATAATCAGACAAAAAAAGTCCTGTGGGATTTATTATTGGTTGGCCGGGTTAGAAATAATATTTTTTTCTTTAGCTCTTGGTCTCGGTTAAGTGATTATCTAGTACCCGGCAAGGCTAAAAGAGGCTATGCCCTGACTGGTATGCCGTCTCTTTCAAGAGGTGTAGGGCAAGGGGGGCTTTGTTTTAGCAGGTGAATTAAATGACTCTGGCCAACTTTTTTTAGGTTGTTAAGTCTGCTTGCAATAATATTCCGGAGATTGGTGCGTCATTTCGATAGATATTATAGTATTGGCGGAGAAACGCGCCTAATTCTATTGACCCGAGGGATTATAAACGTCGCCCCATAGCAATTTCAATGCTCCTCACCCAAAAAAAATTAATAAAAATTATTTTTTTGCTGTGAAATTTTTAATAAGTTACATAATTCTAGGACCTATGGAAAAAGAATTTTATGTATAAAAAATGGAAAAAAGTGTCTTAGTAATAAATTTAGTGTCTTAGTAATAAATTTAAAAGTAAAAGTTTTTGATTGATTAGCCGCTAAATATACCATATATTTTTATATTTTTGGCACATCCACTTTTGACATTTACTCTTTATCGGTTGTTCATTATTAAATGTTATTAGTTAATTTGATCCAATTTATCCGCACTATAAAGATTTGTCTTAGTTAACCTTTTTCCAATTTACCAACTAAAATGTACTGTAATAAATTATAAAATGTTAAAATTTTACGCTTTTACAACTTTGTTTGATTTATGTTAACTAATTATATTTATCACTCCAAGATGCCAATACATACATTATATAAACCATGAATTTAATCATCACAATATCATAATATCACTCACTATTAGCAAATTTTACTTTTCCATACTTTTATTTTTTACGCTTTATCGTAATATCAGATTTTACACACATTACATTTACTTATAAGCTTTTCTTGAATATCTGGTGTTCGCACCCGTCGAACAATTATATGAGACAGACTAGCGTGATTGATATTAGGATGTTGGAATTTTTAAGGAGATATTGGACGGGTGATTACGGTTAAAAAATTATTATTCATTACAGGTAACATTTTTAATTTATATTTTTAACATATTTATTATAAATTTATTATTTTATTTTTGAGTTTATAGAGTCGTTGCTTTTCTTACGTTTTTCAATGTCGTTTTTAAAGCATACTTAAATTAGTCGAATATATAGTTGTGCTCCTCTTTTAATACTCATGCAAAGAAAATAAAAAAAATACGCATTGGCGCGATAAAAAATAAGTTTTTAGAAAAAGTAACTACCCGTTATCAAAGTTTGATGAAATTATATCATGTTTTTTTTTTCAGGTGCTAAATTTGTAGCAAACTTTATTTTTCGCAAGCCTATCAATTATTAGCATTAACGGAAGAAAGTGTCTGTTTTGAACATAAATACATACATAGGTTTAGTTAAATATTTTACGTTTACCCTATGGCCTCCCAGAATCGGCCCAAATATTTCATAGGGCAATGTCGCTAATATTTGTAGTCCTAGAAGATGTTTTTGTTTATCTAGACGACATAATTATTATTGGCCGAACGATGCAGGAACACAATGCAAGACTTTCTATCGCATTAGGTCGCATTAAGGAAAAGGGGATGAGATTAGGTCAAAACAAATGCACATTTCTTTCGAAAAAAAAATATATTCAGAACATGAGATTAGACAAGGTATCAAACCTTTATCTCAAAAGACCGAAGCGTTGATAAAAATGAGAGATCCTAACAATAAAGCAGAACTTTTCTCAATACTCGGTACTTAAGGTTATTACGACAGGTATCCTAGAGTACAAAAATTTTAACACTACTTTACAATCTCTGTAATAGAATGTCAGTTTTAGCAAAAGTTTACAGTTAAACTATTCACTTACCATTATATTTTTCGGAAATTTTCGAACATATTCGTGATGGTATAAACTCTTAAGAAAGATATACTAACCACATGGGCAATAATTTTTTTTACAATACTTGTTCATAGAAAATTAAATACGCCAAGCAATTAAGTTTGGCAAGTTCCAATTTTTTCAGCCAATGACGCTCGCCATGTTATTAAAGCGTTGCGTCATACGCTAAGTTTTTTGGAAATAATATTAAAACCCAAGTTTTTACTATTTAAATTTTAAAAGGTTCACGTACAATATATAAATTCAAAAGAATTATTTAAGTAATGGCATGACAATAAAAGATTACCCCAATCCAAATACTGCAATATTAATAAAATGCCTTATAAGGTCAAAATAATTTTTAGCAGTGGACAGGGAAGCACAAATGCATATATAATAAGATAGATTCCTTACGGATTAAAAATGTGAATAACGCCAATTGTACGTAGTTTAAACATAAAACTTTATTTTTCAATTTTTCTTAATTATCAAGCATAAAGAACCGTGACATTTTGTCCGAAGTTGGCAGGTGGACAGTCTAGAGTGTTTAGTACGATATTTTTCCTTTTATAGGTAGCTTATTTAAACCAACGTTATATTATGCCCAAAGTTTTGATTTCCCGCTTGACGGTGATATACTCGCTATGACGGAAGAATTAAGTCGGCATATTAAATAATTATAATTAAAATTAGCCGCATATATTTTAAAACTAGGGTTACGTTGGAAGCATAAATTATAAAAATATTTTAAAAAGTTTTAACTGAAAGCAAAGCAAAACCACCTTTGTATGATTAGAATCAGAAAGTTCTTGATAATTAAAAGTTAATGTTAATGTAAAAATTTCAAACCTTAAAACAAAACTTGCAATGCTCACGTATGGATAGTTATTAATCGATGCACAATCAAAACGGTAACCACAAATCTAGACCTTAAGACTATAGGAATACCTGATTATGGCTACGATAGAAACAAGCATGAACAGACTTAATCGAACTGCGCACATTCACACTAATTTTCTATAATTGAAACAGATAGCTTACGCTATACTTTTCCTATAGGGTAAGGTGTCTTAGTAATAAATTTAGTGTCTTAGTAATAAATTTAAAAGTAAAAGTTTTTGATTGATTAGCCGCCAAATATACCATTTATTTTTATATTTTTGGCACATCCACTTTTGACATTTACTCTTTATCGGCTGTTCATTATTAAATGTTATTAGTTAACTTGTTCCAATTTATCCGCACTATAAAGATTTGTCTTAGTTAACCTTTTTCCAAATTACCAACTAAAATGTACTGTAATAAATTATAAAATGTTAAAATTTTGTGCTTTTACAACTTTGTTTGATTTATGTTAACAAGTTATATTTATCACTCCAAGATGCCAATACATACAGTATATAAACCATGAATTTAATCATCACAATATCATAATATCACTATTAGCAATTTTACTAAAACAAAAAGCTAGTGTGATCAGAAAAAATATATTGGTATACAAAATCGATAAATTCTAATTTTAACCCTAAATGTTAGTTTATTTTTAACCGGTAAAAAATGGTATCATATAAAAATACAAATGGATGTTGGAGATTGATAGCGTAATATTATATAATGAATTTAACCCAAATAGTAGGGTGGGGAATATGTAACGTGAATTCTACAGTGAAGTTTATATGAACTTCAATTTTAAACCTTCATAATTTCAAGAGTTTAGAAGCTTAATTTTATTTTTTTTATTATCTTGAAATAAAGTATGTATTCTTTGTATATGAATTAATATAAGTTAAAGTTAACATATGTCGCAAATTTTATTTAACACAAAGAAGAAAAAAAATTTAATTTTATCTTTCTATATTTCATTATAATCATGTCATTCAACTAAAATATATTAATTTATTAATCAAATAATGGTTTTAGGTCTAGCAGAAAATTGTTAAAAAATTCATAAAAATAAATATTTTCAAAAATTATTTTTGTCTATTATTTATCTCTTAAACTAAATATTTTATAGAGAAAAAACTTAATATGTAAAACTATTTTCAAAACTTATACAAAAAATAAGATCGACGATTTTTAGTTTAAATTGACATTGAGGCAATATCATGGGTTATAACTTTGAAATTTAGAATGGGTAAGTATATACGGACCCCATAAAATTTCTACTTTTTTAACAAATTTTTTTATTAGACTTATACTAAATTATAATTACTACTTTTGTCTATTATATATTTAAAAAAAATCACAAAAATTTGACTCATAATTTATAATATTTTTGAAAATATTCAGATTTTAAAATGTGCTGGGGTTCATATTAACCCCACAGAGCTAATCGTGGATTAGATTAACAAACATTTTTTTTAATGTTGTTTTCCTAAAAATATGCAGTTGGTCTCTGCCAAATTTATCATTTTTGATTTATATAAGGCTGAAGAGTCCTGTTCAGGTATATCTTAAAAACAGAAATCTTTGAAACTAAATCTTACGTAAATTATTTTAATCGCAATAAAAATAAATTAAATGTTCATGAATTTTTTTGTAAACATGTATTTTAAAATTTTTCTTACTTTTCCTAGATAATGGAGGTATACCTATGTAATTGACATCTCAAGAAACAAATAAATTTTGTAGTTAAGTTAAATTATGATATTTTGCAAACAGACAATATACCTGGGTAACACGATTGATAAAATATATAAAAACATAGAAAACGAAAAAAAAATTTAATTATATTATTTATTCAACACACTCGTTAAAAAATAAAATACATATAAAAATTAGAATTAAAATAATAATTTATTATTATGGTTAAAATTTTCTAAATTATAAATAAATTATTAAATTTGTAATTAGTATATACATAAAAATGTAATGCACCAATCCCGTTAAGGATAAATTTTAAAATTTTAATGTTCTATAGGCAAATTATGTTTTGGTGGCAAAGTTGCATTGTTTAGACATTGGTATTCGATATATAATTCCAATCTTAAAAATTATGGCAAAATTCAAAACGGTTTATACATTATTTTTGTTAATGGCGAAAAATTCAAGTTGTGGCAAAATCATAGGTTACATGCTGCTAATGTGCCTTTTTGTTTTTTCAGTTAGTTTGGTGTTTGTAGCTCAACATTTTATAACTAAAGTTAATTAATACAGAAATCTTATAACAATTTTTATCTCCTATATATATTTAGTCATATCATTAAGAGATTACGGGTCACTTGACACCCTTGTTAGTACAGGGATTTAAACGTTTCGAACTACCTATTTTTGAAAATAGAATCAGGCTTTTCCGTATGATGTATCAATTAAATGAATAGTTTTTAAGTTTTCTCGTTGAATTTACTATAAAAAAGTCTAAGCTTATTTGTACATTAATCAAATCCTACCAATGGTATAAAAAAACATTAAGGCAAAAACAGCTAATAACACATAATTCGTATCATGTTTTTATATTCAAAAATAGTTGCAGAAATATTAAAGACCTAAATGGAAAAAAATCAAATATGTTAGCATACGATTGCAAATCGGATCACTCTTTTTGCCCTGGGAAATAGGCAGTTAGCAAAAAAAGATTTTACAATTTAAAAGCCATACAGCTAACAAGTCAAGTCATTGATTCATAATTTTTTATAATAGGACAATACCTATATAGAATTTTCTAAAATTTGAACCTTTTCTTTTTAATGAACGCAAAAAGTTAATTTTTCGCTTAAAACTTAAAAACGTAGGCCTGAAAATAGCACAGAAATACAAAAATTTATCCTTTTAAGTTTAAACACTGTTAATTTTCAATTTCATTCCCGCAATTAAAATAATAAAATTATATTTAGCTTACCATAAACATTTAAAAATGAAAATGCCAAAAGTGACAATTTTTGGGACTATAGGTAAAACTTACAATCTAATAAATATCAAATGTTTGTTAATTAAAGTATATAAACAATTTTGATTTTGCTATATATATTAATCACAGAGGCAATTCAAAATCTGGACCGTTTAAAACCTATGAAAATAACTCGACGTTTTATTAAACGATCTATTAAGTGATTAACTAGGGCGTTAGGTGGATAAACCCCTTAAAGGTCAACTTACCCTTAAAAGGCAGGCATTCCAGTACAAACCTTTATATGCCTTGGATCTAAAACAGAACATTTGGAAAGAAAAAATCGATTAAATGATTTTTTATAATTTTAAATTTGTATAATCCAGCTTATAAAAAAAATAGAAGTTCATTCATAATTACGCCTTGTAAAATTAAAAAAAAATTATTTTCAAGCTATTTAACTAGCTACGATTGGATATGAGGTTATTTAACAACCTCAAAAAAAACTAAAAAATGAAAGAATTAATTATAGAAAAAAAGAAAATTATACCTAAACTTTAAAATAAAGAACTAAATAGTCATTTTAATTTTACATACAAAATTGTCAAATAGCACAGTACAAAATATAATTTATAAAAACATAAAAGCATGCATCCCCGTAATAACCTTATCTCATTATTTTCCCTTTTTCTAGTTTTTTCCGCTTGGTCCTTAGATTACCGTCCATATTAAAAAATGGTCAATTCAACAAAGTTTGCGACCTCAAGAATACTTAACAGAAATAATAAAACTTTTTTTATTGACATCTTAATAAATGAGATTATTATTTGATAGAATTTCAAGCTTTTAAATCAGCGTTTAGAAAAGTACAAAATGTTTATCGTCAAGACTTAAATAGGCACGATATATTAACGATTAATAAAAATTTTTTGAAGTTTGAATTTGAGAGCTTGCTGTGCAAAACAAAAATTTAAATTTATTTTTGTTTTAAAATTTTTTTTTGACATTTTTCCTATAATTTTTAATGTTTTTAGCTAAATAACTAAGTTAGATTAGAAAATATGGTGCGGATTCTATGTAATGGAGGTTTAAAATCCATAGTGAACAGATAACTCCCAAATGATCTGTGCAACAGGCACGATTCTAGACCCTGGGTGCCCCCCTAAATGTTTTTGATTACCTTCCTAAAAAAAATTGGCCCTTCCCCCCCCCCATAAAAATAAATAAATTTTATTTTTGCCCTTCCACCCCAAAAAATTATATTTGCTTGCCTTTTTTAAAAAGTGTTTTTATTCGCATCGACACTTCTCATCCGCTAAAGAAATATATGTAGCACACTGTTGTTATTAAATATATAAAAAATACAGAAAGCTGTATATTTGTGAAAGCAATTTAAAAATCTGATGCAAAATAAATCTCCTCACTTGTCACCAATCTTTTGTTAGAATATAATCTAGAACCAAAGAATCTGTTGCACATTGCTACGATGGGGGAAGCAGGTGTTGTTCAAGTATTTCTGAGCAAAATGAGTGGATATTCACTGCTTTAACTACCCAGTGCATCTTGTTGTATTAGATTGTATTTTAAGTGAAGGGAAAATTTTTTTTAATATTCCTTTGATATTTTTTTACAACATGATGCAATCAAGGAAGTAGGTTGCGGGACCCCCGGCTGCCCCATCGGTGGTCTGGTCACTACGGCGCCATTGTTTTTTAAATAAAAATTACATAAAAATATTAAATACTCTTTTAAATTTAAAATAAAAAAAGGTTTTATCTTTTCAGGTCACAGGTCCAAATCGGGTTTTTGACCATATTTGTAATCATATATGTATTTTTTTATATTTATCATTTATAAAATATATTTATCAAAAATAATTAATAACACTGGTCGACAAAAAATGGCGACCAATTAGAAAAACGTATATTTTAGAAGTGTTTTTTAAGCTGATTTCAAATATCTTTTCCATTTTTTCCAAATAGGTCTAGTTTTTTAACTATAACCGTTTAAAGTCAGCAAAAACTCCAATATGTGTCATTTTCAAAAGCAAATATAGTGCCCTTAAATTCAAAAAAATTGGACAAAAAGCTTGTAATTTTATAGGAAAATTCTTAAATAATTAAATTAAATCAAAAAAATTTAAAAAATCTTATTATTTAAGCAATTATTTAATTTTTAAGAAAAAATGAATTAGGCGTATTTGGCGCCATAAAGTCTAACGCTTAAAAACCTCTTCAAAGATTTTTGGTAAGCTTATTTTTAATTTAAATTCACTCTAGAGGTTAATTAGACTTACTTTACCCAATTGAGATTGTTCAATATATAGTTGCCCCTATCATAATGTCCTCGATTACTTATAAACTTTTACCAGAACTTTTTTTACATAAATTTATTTGTAAGAATTTTTATATATTTATATTTTTTTTTTCCAGCAAAGGGCCGGGGCCTCTAAGGGGAGGGGGGGGGGGGGGGGGGTTTTTTTTGAAATATTCGGGGGGTGGATGTATGGGGCACTGCCTCACTCCCCACCCCCCACCCCCAAAACCACAAAAAAAAAAAAAAAAAATTTGTAAGAAAGTGATTTATAAAGGAGATAATTATAATCAAATATTCCCAATAGCTTAAAATAAATTATCTAAAATTTTTTATGGATTTGAAGCAAATAACATTAAAAATTAAATTCCCATGGACCATAAAAAAGGATTTTAAGAGATAGACTTAAAGGCGCCAATTTTGCCATATATAATTTTTCTTAAAAATTAAATAATTGCTTAACTAATTAATTTTTTCCAGTTTTTTTAATTCGAATATATTATTTAAGCCATTTCCTATAGAATTACATTTTTTTTATTAAAAATTTTTGGATTTTAGGGTGTTAAATTTGCTTTTGAAAATGACATATATTGAGGTTTTTGAAGATTTTGACCGCTTCTAATTAAAAAATTAGACCTATTCGAAAAAAATGGAAAAGATATTTGGAATCAGCACAAAAAACTCTTTTAAATTATATGTGTTTGTAACTGGTCGCCGACAAAAAGTCGAAATTTGTCGACCAGTGTAATCAGTTTCAATGCAAAACAATTTATGTTCTAAAACCTTTAATACACAATTGATATCAACTCGCACAGTAATCTTTTAAATAGAAATTTTGAATTAAACCAATGTTTAAATAATACAACTTCACATTTTGTTAAAAATTTTCCCTTTTTATTTAAAAATTAAAAAATTAAAATAAACTATTTTAAAGAAAATATAAACTTATTTTTCTATATATTTTATACAAAGTTCAATTTCAAGAGAATATTAATATTATAGATTTTTATGTATGTGTGCAATGCATATGTAATTTTATTTTCTATTTTTTAAACTGATGAATTCAACCAACTGTTGCCGAAATATTTTATTTATTATTTATTTATAATATTTTGTTACAATTTTTATTAACGAGTTTATGAATTAATAAATATTAAATATTTTAATCTCGTTTTATTATACAAAATCTTACATATTTAACAATAAAGAAATACAAATACATTTACAGATTTATTAAAAAACTGTTTTGATAAATATAACTTTTTTAAATAACAATAATTTATTTATAGATAAAAAAAACTAAACCTAAAGAATTGTATTTTTTTACTCATGAGTTTGAGAATAATTTTAATATTAATGATAAATTAAAAAGCATTTATAATTGATTTATTTATTGATTTTATTGAGAGATTTTATACCAATAATATTTATTTAGAATCTTTAGATTTCCATTATAAATTTGATTATTCTTTTTTTAGATATAATTGAATTAGAACCTCTTTTAAAAATAAGTTAAAAATTTATTATCTAAAGAAATTGACATAGCAAATATTTTATAATAAAAAAACTTAATAATTACAAAAAATGTGTCAATTGATATTGTTAAATTTTTATATGATTATAAAGATGCGTTTCCTAAATTATTTAACATTTTCTCTATAAGTTTGTTATTTAACTAAAAATTTCTGCCTCCCCCTTCTCCCCCCCCCCCCCAACCCCAAATTGGAAAAGCTAGAAATGAGCCTGCTGTGCAATACGAAATGTGAGGCTATATAAGCTTATTTTGGCATAATTTAAATATGCGTGAAATGTAATAACATAGGTCAACCATTTTTTGAGAGTTATGATATGACCATATAGATAAAACCTGCTTTAGGAATTATTAAATCCGTTTATTGTTTTTCCTAATGAAACTTAGTTAGTCAGATAAGCAATGCAAAAATCATTTTTAAATTGTTTCTTTTTAGGGTATATTTAGATCTGTTAAATTTGAGAAAAGGCCATTTTTTATTATAGACAGATCTAAGGAGCCAAAGACGGAAAAAACTAGGAAAAACGAAAAAGATTTATGAGATTAGGCCGTCACGTAGGTGCATTCTTTTATGTTTTAAGAATAATCTCGTTTCTGACATAAATATTTGTTGACCTGTGTAATGATTCAAAAGTGTGAGTTTTTTCTCATTTTTTTAATTTGGGGTTTTAACTTTTTGCTTATCCAAAAAATTGCAAAATATTTATAAGATACAAATTTATAGAGAGAATTGTAACGAATGGTATGCAGTCAAAATTGGCATTAAATCTTTTAGATTTTATCGTCCCACCGATATACCTGATTTCATTTATTAAGTATAAACGGTAAATTCTTTCGCTATGTTATCGAAACCATTACATTCAAAAACGATTGTTTGTGAGCAAAAAAATGGGTGAATTATTATTAAGTTTAATATTAAATTTATGTAATGATTCAGGTAGCCCCGGAATGTACCTTTTAATTATAATATTTAAGTGCAAAAACTTCTATAAATTCTATAGGGCTATTAAAAAGGATTTTAAGTTTTATAAAAATATTACAATTTTAACAAGAGTGTCAGTGAACCATGGTTCTAGGAAAATACATAAATTTTTCGCTAACCTATCAACTCTCATTAAATATAATATAATATTTTTTTAAACTGTTTGTTAAAGGGCTAGAAATATTCGAGATTATATTTATTTAGCTGCGCAAAATCATTGATTACAAAGCCGTATAGACTAATAATAGTTTTGTTTTAGCTAAATTTTACTAGTCAGCCTATTAATACCGTAACATCATATCATATTCTCATTTCTTTTAATATATCTTTATTTCACTGACTGTACTGGCTGGCTAATCAGGCTCAACATGAGAATCAGCTGATGTATAGGATTTAACTATTATTTAAATCAGATAGGTAGATCTATACGACAGCTAACAATCTGGGCACTCAATTTGGCAAAAAATACATGAGGGGTTAAAAATTAAGTTCAAAAATATAATTGCATTCGTTTTCTTTTTAACAAGCAGTTTGGTTGTAGGTTTCTCTTATACCTTCCCCCACACAGGGGCGACATTGTTAAAAACTTTGGTATTTTTAACCCCATTAAATATTAGAATTGTCGACTTGGGAAAGCGGCATAGGTATTTAGCCTGGGCTATAACTTTAACAACGTTTATTGCCTAAGTAATATACTCAGCAGTTTAAAAATAATTCCACATTTGTTATATTTTTTAAAGATATTTTCCTTAGAACGAATTCGATCCCCTATCATGTCCGTAAGACAGGTATGCTTACAACTGATCTATCTGAACCAATATTGATTTTTAAGAAGTACCTTTAGTTGGCAAAAATATAAAGAAAGGCACCATCGAATATCAATAATATTGGATTGTAATTTTCTTTATCTTTAAACACAAAACTTAAAAAATAAATCTTCAAAAGGTGTTTTTTCCATTAAACTCACCTGTTTAAATGATGCAACGAATTATGTAACAATTTATCATGCATTGTTATAGCATGCTTAAGAGGTCTTGAATAATTTGTTAAATAAACACTAATGACTCATGTTAACATATTTTGGAGATGAACTAACTGCGGAGATCAAACCTGCCATCTTAATGATTTTCATCCGCTTACCGTTTTATCAAACTTAGTCAGATTTTAGAAGAAGGGTTAAAAAAAACAAAAAATTTAAAAACAAAAAGAAACTGAATTTTTTTTCCAAATAACACAGCTAAATTGTTAAATTCTAACTCAAAATATTTCGGAATAAACTAAGAAAAAAAGTATATATGGGATCATAAGGATGCTTTTTTTTTTAATTTTATTATAAACTTATTTTTTGTGACATTAGTATTGTCCTGTCCTATAAAAGGTCATAGTAAACACTTTTTAGGATATCGTGTCATGTTTTATATTTAAAAAAATGTTTCTAAAAATTTGAAATAGGAAATGCAGGATTATATGTTAATTTTATGTCTCTGCTGCTAAAAAAAAATTTAAAACATTATATGCTTATCATCTAGATTACGATACCAATATATTAGGGGTACGAAGAAGGTCGTATTTAGCCAGGCTAGGGCTATTTTTCTTACATACAAAAAAGAGGGAAAAAGGATAAAAAACATATGGTCCAATGTCCATCAATCAGCGCATCAATTTATTGTAAGAAGGTATAAATTAAAACGTTTTTTGATGAACGTTTATATATATTTTATATTTATATTGGCAAATATGAAAGTAATTTTGCAGGAATAGATACGTGATAGATAAAAAAAATGTTTTGCAAATTTCTAAGTAAATATATAATAAAATTAAACGAATGGTTATAAAAACAATCTTATTTGCCGAAGCCATTTCAAATTACTATTGTATTTTGGGAAAAAACATCAATTTTACATTATGAACTTTATATTTATGACCTTGTGCAAACAATTGTTTCAACCTGGCAGCTATAAGAAGTAATCGATTAACTATCCGCCTATTTTTTCCTCTGTAAAAACGCATTGAAAGATATGAGAGATGTGAAACACGAAAAGAATATATATGTATTACAGGCGATCGCATAATCTATGATTTTAAAAATTTGTTTGCTTAGATGAATGAAAGCTTATACAAAAGAAAACATATATGTAAAAAAAGAACAGAAAGTATATAAGTAAGACTAAAAGTGTTTATAGTAAATGTATTTTAGGAAACCATTTAAATATATACCCAATTTATCAAAATATGCAAAACTCTAATTCCATGGCCTAGCATTTAAATAGCCTATTTCACCAAAAAATAATAATTAAGATAAAAAATATTTCAAGCATATTGTAAAGAAGCATAATGCGGTCGTTAAAAAATAAAAGATTTAAAAATATTTTATTTTGAGATATTATTTCAAAATACCTTAAAAAATTATAATTGTAAAAGTAATGTAATATTGTTGAGAGGTTTACTCAAATAACCAACGTAACTTTTTGCAAACATCCTTTTTTTATATATGTTTGCATCATTCAACAAGCTTCCAAGTTTTGTATTTAATATGGGAGATATATATTCAAAAAAAACTTGTGAAATTATTTTTATATAATTATTTGGGATTATATGTAATTTACTAAGAAAATTTTTAATTTATTGAATGCTTAAAAATCAAACAAAATATTGATAATTAATATTGAATCTGTAGCATCTTTTCTTCTTTAAATGTTGTCTTTAGTATATTTTTTAAATACTTTAAAGTACTGAGATCATCCTACGTCTTATTCTAAGGTCTACGCTTGAAAAATTTATGGCTGAAACTATTTAAAATAAATTTCTTATAATAAAAAATCAAAATAATATTTTTTTAAAATGAAGCATCTTTTAGACGAGAAAAGTTAATTGGAAAAAGAGTGTGTAGAGTTACCAATTTTCTATATGAACTCTTTGTACCAGGACCATCTAATAAAGTAAAGTCAGTAGTACTCACAGGTCAACAAATTTTAATGGCACAACCGTGAATTTTATAAAAACATAAAACAGTTTATTCCCATGTTGGCTTTATTTGTATTTTTTCGTTTTTCTTAGTTTCTCCCGGCTTCCGCTTCTTATACCCGTCCTTATTGAAAAAAGACCTTTTTTCAAATTTACAGAAGAATACCATAAAAAGAAAAATAAGAATATTTTCATATAAAAATCCCTTGTAACTTATGTTTGTCATATCAAATAATGAGAAATTAAAATTTTTAGTGTATCAAGCTTTTACATCAGCATTAATACATAATATTTTGCGTCCAAACTTAAACACGACACAAATTATTATCGGGTTCTAATAAAAGTTTTGTTTAAAGTTTGAATTTGACAGTTTAACTGTTGTAAATATGAAAAAAAAATTCATATTTTTGTTTTTGAATTTTTTTTTTGTTTTTTTAACATTTTTTTTAAATTTTTAATGTTTATAGCTGAATAACTAGGTTAGATTAGAGAAAACGGTAAATGGATTTGAAAATTCCTACGATGGCAGGTTTGATTTCCGTAGTGAACTCATAACTCTCAAAAATTTGTTGCGCTGTGATATAAGTCATGGTTTTATAAGTATTCGCAATTCTGATGAAAGTCAAGTTTGGAATGAATTTTTCTTAATTTCTTTCTATCTAACAATGTGCAGAAATGTATAATAAAACGAGATTAAAATATTTAAAAATTATTAATTAATAAACTCATTAATAAATATGACGTTAGATAATATAGATCTGTATAAATTATCTGTTAATCTTAATTTTATTAAGCATTCTTAAGTTAAAATTGACATTCTGTCGAAAATATAAAATGACATTAAAACAGTTTTTTTGTTTTTTTTTTGAAACTCATAGGCGTTTACTTTGCCTCTGTTTTGCATAAGAACACCGAAAGTCTACATTGTATGTAGCCATATGACATATTTTCAAAGTAGATAAATATCGTTTAGTTTTTTGTGTAAAAACGAGAAAACTAAGTTAGATGGGCCGGAGTGCCTATCTTGCGAGATAAGGTTAGCTAGCTTTTATATAAATTTTCCATTAAACATGGGCGGTCATCGCTGGCAACAATCAATTCCTATCATTTAAAACTTTGACCACTGGTTTTTATTAGTATTTTAAATCACTCAGAACTAATGCATTGTGGCTGCCACGACCTTCATTTTTTTCTTTAAAATCATGTACCCCAAAGCGCATCCACCGACACTCATCTCCGACCTATTTTTTTGGTAAGGAGGTGAAATTGCTCGTTTGATTCCAAAGCTAGCATTTAAATAAACTGGGATTTAAATCATCAAATACACCAGTAATTTTTAAGAATAACAGATTGATCAGTGCGTACATGAAGTAAAGGTATGTTGATATGGTGATTTAATTAACCGCACTGATGTCCGTATTTCACTTAAAATTCACCGGTGCATGCAGGGTTAAGAGTACCTGCTAAAAAACCACCTCCCCACAGCCTATCTTCATTGAGGCCGCCGTACCCGTTAGGGCTTTGGCATTTTTAATCATGTCCGACTCTCCTTTGTATGGGCACGAAAAGGCGGTCGCAGTCAATAGCAATGGAGAATATAATAACGAAGCTACTCATTTAGGTAGGCTTCGGGCTGTGTCAGCGTCCAACGGGTTGCTTCGGAGGATAATGACGAACAACCTCTCGCGATAGAATATGCAATTCGACTTAATTTTTTTATCTTCTCTTTAAATACTCATCTGGTTGACAAACCTTTGAATTTTCTAGATAAATGTCGAAAAAATTTGACTCCTAATGTATTCAAAATGCACTAAGGTCCCTGTGGACCTTACAGTACTAATTGCGGGTAAAAAAACAGATCAAAATATTAGTTTTATACCTCTCTGCAAGCATAACCGAAAACAGCTCTTTGCAAAATCCTTCCTTTATTTACAATAATTAAATATATTTTTTTATGTCCATAGATAATTTGTTTTTTCACTTTTTTGTTTCAAACACAGAGTTATATTTTTATTATATTTCTTAAATATATCAAATTAGCATTACTTCATTTTCTACTATTTTTTTAAATTCTTATTTAGTCCAAGTTGTATTTAAGGTATACTACATTAAATTTTACTAACACGAATGCTGTATTTAATACACTCTACAATTTTTCTTTAATTAACGCTTGGAATTTTTTTTATTAATTTTAATATAAAAAATTTGTGAGACCAGTCTAAATCTTTTTCCTTGTTATAATCGGCTTTCAAAATATGACTTTTATCATTGGAAATCATCTAGCGCGAGTCAACACTGGACAAAAAAACAACATGAATAATTATTACAGAGATTTGTAGAAAATTTTCCTCCGACACCAATCCCATGTTAAGGTTTTCTACAAATGCCTTCGATTTTTTTTAACAACGGAAAAATAATTTTTTGAATGTATTAGATTTTTTAAGTAATGGTATATTTAGATTCTTTATTAAAATATATATAAAATACTTAAATTCGTAATTTACTATCAAGATATTATTAATTAAGACAAGGAGACAAAAACCACTTATTACACAAAAACATTTTAATAAAAAAAAAATTAAATTTTATAAAAAAAAATTAAACGCATTACGTTGATAATGAATGTTTCCGTAATCTAAATTTATTTTAGAACTTTTATTTTTATCCGAGCATAGGTTTTATGATATACAAGCTCAATATACCCTAAAAATGGGAAAAGTTCGACGTTTGATATTAAATAACTAAAAATCTGAGGTTTTTGGAAAAAATCGTAATTTCATATTCGTAATCAGCACCAAAAACTTGACCAAACGATAAATATGATGTTTAAGGTTGTCCAAATTTAATTTTCCAGTGTTATCATTGACATATTTTGTATGGCGGTTTTGAAGTTTTCAATGAGGTTCAAGCCTATATTTAACCATTTTTTTAAGTAATTTCTTTTTTATTATTTGTGTGTTGCTAACCTCCAGTTATGCCCAATATTGCATTTCAACCATCTTAAGGGTCCAATAAACATTTGGTTGGTATTTTTTTCTTTGCATAAGATATCAAAAAGGTTCAAAATGGTTTAAAATGAAAGTTGACGTATTTTCGATAATCAATTCATTTGATAAGCGTGTCGAAGCGGCTAAGTTGTTGGCTGTGATATAAGTACTACCAACTGAAACAAATAATATTTGATTTGTCAAAACTCTCCTATATTTTTATGCCTCAATGACAGAAGTATACAGCCATGTTTAGACAAAATATCTCCATGTTTATAAGAAATTTTATGTTTCTGATGCTTGAGATCGTCACCTCTCAGGATTATGATAGTCCAGTTTATATGGGCGCGAGTCCACCACCATTGGGGGCATATGTACCAAATCAGTTGTGAATTCAATGCGCATGTTATAGCCAATCTTTGCCTAGCCGACCGTAAATAGAGTCAAATGAAACGTACCATTTTGTGCATTGCTATATAATATCGAGGAACTCCTTAGCTTGCTGGCCGGTTTAAGTTCTTTTGTTCCAGGCCAAACTAACTATATGCCCAAAGTTGATCTGAACTTCCAGAGTGGGACATTGGGAGACCTTAATAGCTTTTCTCACTTTAGGGCTCTTTCTTTCGCAGCCAGAAAAACGAATGAAACTTACTTCAATAGGTTTGATCGAGACCAAATATACAGGTTAGAAGGTAGACGCGTATGCTCCCTTTGCGAACGCATTAGGAGCCATAACTATCTACTGACAAGAGTCTAACATAACGATCTACGATGGCACATTCAGGGCTTATTAGAAGTCTCCCCAAATTAACGACCTTGGAAATAAATTGTCCATCTATCGTGGAAGAACATTGCAAAGCTGGTCACAAATGCACCTCATCTTATATGCATCTATTTGCTTAACAGATAAGCCTCGCGCCGTACGAAGATAGTTTTAAATGGCTTACAAACCTTGGGCACCTGTATTTTCAAATTTAAATTACCCCCTTAACAGACCTTGCGTTTGGAGAGCATTGGGTTTGGGTCTGTCTCTATTCGGGAACTAAAGACCCATAAGTTTTGAAATATTGCTTCAGCTCCAATCTTGTAAAGATTAGAGATTGCCAACACAAGTATCGAAATCATAGAACTAGGTACTTTTACTAATTTTTCAAAGTTTCTAGAAATTAGTCTTATTGACAATCAAAGGCTCTCTAAATTACCTTAGTTCTGTGCTCCAAACAACAACTTGATGCTCAGCTTAAATTTTCAAAATAACCATATTATATCCATTTCTACATCAATGTTTAAAAATTTTGGAATGTATTTTTGCCAGATCTTTATTTCCGTTACTTTGCCAGCAGACGATGTTTGGCCCTACAGGTCCTTACGCTGTCAAACGTTTCTCTGCCAGGTTTGCTAGGTTCATCGTGACTCACCCAAAATTAATAAAATTTGAAGCTCGATACACTGGACTCTCAACTGTCAACTCAACCGCATTTTCAAATTCGAGCGAAAAATTGAATAATTTAGATTTGGTCGGTAATAAAATCTCCGAAATCGCCTTCGACGAATTAACTAAGTTTTTAAACAACAAGGCGTGGTACTCAGTTAAAATCGAATTAGTAGCTTGAAAGGCATGGCAAAACTGGCGAACGCTAATATCAACCTGTTATATTAAGCTGCAAGGATTAATTCTAATTTCATTTTACTTTTTTTGAGCACTGATATAGTCTTGCATAAAAAAACCATATGTACGTATATAGCCTAAGAATTAAAAGTTGTTGCATATATACTGACATTAGAATCATTTTAAAATAATCACTTATATAACCCCTATTTACCTTATCGGTTATCCTTTCACATAAAATGTTTAGATTGTAACCCTTAAAACTTGCTATAATCTTTTGGGCACAGGTTGGTTTTTTGGAATTCCTTTCTTAATCCTTTCTATTGTAAGCTTATTTTTCGATGATGAGATATTGATGACATGGTTTTTAGTAGATCTGTTTTATATAATGTAAAATGAAATTACATAATTATGAATCTTCATCCGAGTAAATCCAAACTTCCCTCACTGCTAGGCGTCGTTACAAAAGATTTTAATGACTAGAATGAAAATGGAGTAAAATTACTAAGACATTTCTCCAAAAATGTTTTTTATATATTTTAGGATTAATTAGTGTCAACCAGCTTAGTAATATTGAAAACATGCCAAACTACGTGGCGTCTAAACAATTAGTAAAAATTCTGGAAGACCAAAAGTGTTAGTTTAATCATTTTATGAGCATTGGTGTTTTTATTTTATTTATCAATGTAGAGAATATATTTAAAAATTGCAGCCAAACAAATTTTTGGCGTTCCAATATTTTAAGTGGACATACAAAACGGTAAAATTGATCTAAAATCTTAATCGAGGTTTTGTGCCACAATTAATTACGTTGCACCCCCCTTGTAATAATCTAAGAGGTTCTATTCCATTTTGAGTAGGCAGGGATGAACAAGTTAGCCAAAAAAGAACGTATAGAGGTAAAATCTATTAAAAAAAATTATTATCTTTGAGCGTATAATCAATCGCTGACCCTTATAAAATATAGGAATTATATAAATAATAGTTATAAAATCAGTTGCGTGTGACCTTGTAAATTAAAAAAAGCTAAATCATATAAGAAAATGTGTTTGAAACGTTTTAAAAAGTAAAATTAGTAAGTTAAATCTAGTAGAATAGGTTTGTAACTTTTGACAGACTCGTGGCCGTTGTCAAACACTGGGAGATTGACGAATTCTGGATTTTGAAGAAGAAAATTACTAAGATCCATTGAGGTAATTTGAGGCCCAAAGAAGGGAATTATAATTAATAGGGCGAGGTGCATTAGGATAAAGAATAAATAGTAGATTTTTATACATTTCAAACATTCAATTATTCAGCTTTTATATATATTCTCAAACATTTATTAATTTCATCGCATAAAAACATAGAATTCTTCTTGCCGACACTCAGCCAACATAAAATAAAATCCTTTTTTTTAACCACAAAAAAAACTCCTACTAAAAATACTTGTAATACCAATTATTTTTTCTTTTCTTAGACTTCTCGTGCGCGTGGCTTCTCGTGTGTGTTGGCACCGCACTACAACTTTATTAAGTCATCGATAGTAGTTTTGCCAATCCCTGGGTGTTTATTTGTCAGTTTAAAAGAGCCAAACGCGAAGGATTTCAAAATTAAGATGATATGTTTTTTTTTTTGAATACAAGAAAATTTCCATAAAAGAATTTAAAAAAATTATGAAACGAAAAGTGTCACTAGCTTTTGATTCCATGTATCCATTTATTGTTTAAGCTGTAGGGCATTTAGATGTAATAGAAAGAGCTTCTTTGTTAAGGGCACTAAATAGTGGTCTCTGCTTTTCTTCAATTACTTGTCCTATATATTAAGCTTTTGCCCCAAATTTATATTGGTTGTGCAATGTCGGCAACTATTCTACTGTGTTCCTTACGTTTTACCTATTAAGTTCGATTTTAAAACTATTGTCAATATTATTCCATATTAATTCTATCCAGCTTAATATGTTTTCTCCTGTTTCGACTCAGGATATCGCAAATCTTCTTAAATTAATCAGTAAGTTTTTAACAACATTTTAAACGTTTAAATTAGTCGGTGTTAGAAAATTTTAAAATGTTTAATTGTAATATTTCATTCGACGCTAAGTAATTTTAATCGAAGTATAAGTTTTGATCTAATTCTAGCAGAATACGATAATATAAATGGTCAATTCCACCTCAAATCGACAAACTTTTTCCCTTGAAGTCTCAGTTTTGGCTGAAATTTGGTACACTGGTAGGGTCCTAGGATGCTGATAAAAACCTAAATTTTTTTTGACCGGAAGTGATTTTTGACCGAGATATGAGCAAAAATATTTTTCATTTTTTTGCAAAAAAAAAATTTGAGGCAACTTTGCGCGCATGTATCATCAAAAGTATTGTAGCTAGAGTCATAATTTTTTTTTTATTTTGAAGATCGTAATAAGGGCTACCTTAAACGCAAAAAATATTAAAAAAAATTTTTTTTTAAGTTACCAAAAAATTAAAGTCAAGTTTAGACACAAATAGCTCAAAAAACGTATCTTTGAAGTTTCTGAAAAATTTATATAATATGGCCCTTAATAATTTTAATAAATATATGATTTAAAAAGTTTGGGACCGGCATGACTTTTTACAAAATTTAAAAAAATCAATTTTTTGCACAAATTTTGGGACACATTTATGCCCTTTGCACTATATTAGAATATGCCAATGTGCCAAATTAGACAGTATTCAAAAAGCAGGACATATGGGCAATTATGTTAGACCATAATAGTTTGATTTAATTGATTACGACTATTATTAAATTTACAATGAAAAAGTGAACCTTAAAACCGAAAAATTTTGCCTGTTTTCAAAATCGACTTTCTGGTTAACCAGCCAACCTTTTTTTAATATTAAACATTTATTTTATAGATAAAATATTGCTTAATAACATATAATAGCCCCACCTTTTTTCACTCGATTTTGACGCTTCTACAATAAAAATACCTAAATTTGCCAAAAAACAGCAAATTTTCAGGTGTCAAAAAACTAACGCAGATTGTAATCGTCTGTGCAAGCTTATTTTTTTATTATTTTGGCAAAATTATCTAAAAATATCTAGAACCTAGTTAATCAGTCATATTTTGCCTGTTAAAGTGTTAAAAAAATAATATATATGTTATGTATAGAAAATCTTAAAAGAACTAGATAGGTAAATTATAAAAAAATGAGATTATTAAATCATCTAATTATTTTTATTAAATTTGTAATTTAATGTATTTATTAAAACACATTTTTGTGTTAAAACTCGTAAGGAACGCATTTAGTTATAAAAAACTTTAGGTCAATGCCCAAATCTATATGCCCATAGAATCAAGTAACAGTAATATTTCCTCTTTCTTTAATAGGTTTAGTGCGTCTATATTATAAAACTAAAATGCAATTGGAACTTAAATTGTTGGTTTTTAAATTTTATTAAGGTATAGATATATATGGTGTTCCTTGATTGCTCTAAATAGCCTTTCAAAAACTTATTTGGCATTAGTAAAAATTAGTAAAAAAGACTGAATGTCTATATTTTGTTCATATTAAATTGGGTCTAATATTTAGTCTTAAAATTCATCATTGAAGCTAATTCTGCCCGTAATAATCATTTAAAGTTGTTTAACCCTAAAATTGACTTCTTTTATGTAGTTATAATATCAAAAAACCATATAACTATGTTTCATAAAATAATTGACTTTTTACGTTTATTTTAAGTTTGTTGATAATCATAAAAAAAAGAAAATCTGTTAAATCATAATACTCTAAATAGGCCAAATATATTCTATTTTACTTATTTTTGTCAGATTTAACCTTGTTGAGGCTGTTTTATTTAAAAACTATTAATTAATAGAAAAAAATTAATTTTTACAAATTTTTTAACCTTATTATTTTTTCTAAAATCCTCTTAATTTTTTTTATCCAATAAATTTAACAAATTTTTTGGATTTTGCCGAGGATAAATATTGAGAATTATGTACATATTCAAATATTGTTCATCAAACTAAAAATGACTAGTAAAAGTTAACATATATTAGCATAAAAATTTTAAGTTTTTATTTTTTACACCTTAAAATTTCAAAAAACCTGGCAAATTTTGGTTTTTATTTCATAAAAAGCTATGGGTACGCTAAAAAATGTTGGGGGAAATATATGTTATATAGTGATGTTTTATGTATAAAATGCAGTTTTAAATTTTCAAATTGGTTTGGTAGTGACCCAGAAAGTCGGCTTAGAAGATAGGAGTAAAATACTGAAAATTACCAATTTTTTTGTTCTAAAGTTCACCTTTTCTTTCCAAAATTGACAATAGTTTGAATCAAATTAATAAAACTGTTATAGCCTAACATATTTGCCCCTATGTCTAACTTCTTATATATAAACAAATTTGGCACTTTTAAATATTTTAATATAGTACAGGGAGCAAATTTTTGTCTAAAAATCATAAAAAAAAAATTATTTTTTTGAATTTTTTAAAAAGTCTAGTCGGTCCCATACTTTTGAGTTCACATATTAATAATGAATACTAAGGACTGTATTTCAGCAATTTTTTAAGAAATTCAAAAATACGTTTTTTTAGTTATATCAAATTGAATGTTTTTTACAAAATTGTAAAATTTCAAAAAAGTAATTTTAAAATTATAAACACATGCAAGATAGCCCTTATTGCCCTCTTCAAAATAAAAAAAAAATTAAGTCTCTAGCTATAATACTTTCTGACTTATAACCTCGCAAAGTTGCATTAAATGTGAAAATTCACCTTGCAATTTTTTTTTCTTTTGCCCCTATCTCCGTCAAAAATCACTTCCGGTCAAAAAAAATTTCCAGATTATGAGATACTCTTAGATACTACCTCCATGCAAAATTTCAGCCAAATCAAAAGGGGTACCCCTCCCGGACTTGCTGGATTGAGGTGGAATTGACCAAATACAATTTTGAATATTCTCAACCAGATTCTTTACTTAAATGGCTAATGACATTTCTTGTTTTCTTGATCATGCTAGGGAAAAAAGTTACTTTAGTATTAGTCTTGAAAATCATCGACTTAGAGATTGATTTTTGTTAACATTTTCTATTTTATGACACAGCATTAACTTTTTTAACAAGAATCTAAAAGATTTCTCAATAAATGTACAATTTTAACATAGCTCGACGGCTACTATAATTATATCAATATTGATCTCGTAGTCCATCCCTGGCTGCCCTCAAGCTCAAACTTACTACCAACTTCCAACGAATGGGGCAATAAACAACAACAACATCAATATTGACTAAATCGCTTTTCAGGATACTAAATGAGCCTTTTTTATACATATAACTTGAAATATCCTAAACGAATGGCAAATTGATAATATAAAATTATTTTTAAGAATTATTACATATTCCACGAATTCCTATCCTTTTTTTCTCACTATTTTTCTATTATGGGCAATTTCCTGAAAATAGTAAAGGGTTGTTTGTTTGCATATAAACAATACACCTTACTCCTTTATAGGAGGAGCAAACGACTCAAATATCGATTCATTTTCCCAGTATATAGTTTGTTTATTCTACTACGAAAAATTATAAATACGTCTCCATATAAAGGGCAATGATACTTTGTGATTCCATTTAACAATTTTCGAATATACACAAGGCTCTAAAATAATAATCATTATTACCGGATTCATTTTTTTCTGACACTATAACCAAGGTAAACTAAATTATATTTTATTTCGGAAAGGGCAGGTGGCCACTACTTTATGGATTTGAGTTTTCTTCCTACCAAAAATTTATAATCTGTTTTGGGGATTTTCAAATTAATTAACTATCTTTAAGATTTTTTAAATCGATTTCTCCTTTCTAATCAAACTTTGTTAGTTAACTATAAGCAATATAGATTAAATCAAAATTAAAATAAAATCTTTATTTTAATCTAACCAGGTCAACAATATCAAACCTGTCATCTAAGGTTTTTCAAATCCGTTAACTGTTTTTCTGATCAAACTTAGTAAGCTATATACATTAAATTTTTATAAAAAAGGGTAAAAAAATAAAATAAGTTTAAAAAAAATGGAATTGCATATTCACAACAGCTAACTGTTAAATTTAAACTTCAAATAACGATTCTATTAAAAACGAATTATATATATCATGCCGTATTTAAGCTTAAACAGGAAAACTCTGTAATATATAAATTCAAATGTAACTTGATATACTGAAATACTTTTTTTCTTTTAGATAAAGGTGGGATTTAGGAATTTTTCCGACCTTTTTCCCTATAAGAAAACTAATACCCGCTGGGGCTTTTCTTCTTTTAACTTTACAGCGGGCCCTGAAGATTTAAATAAAATTTACCACTCACCTGCCTAGGTTTTTAGGCCTAGGCTCTCAGAAAAATGGACGGGCTTGGTTGGGATTTGTCGGTCACCCATCCAACTACTAACCAGGCTCAACGTTGCTTATCAAGTTATAGCACACAAAATTCCACGCGAGGTGGCCCGACCTTCTCATTATTTTTTTGATAAATATAGGTTACAAAAGATCTTTATATAAAGAATATTTTTGTATTTTTCTGTGTATTCTCGAGGTCACAAAATCTGTCGATTAAAAAAAGCCATTTTTTGATACGAACGGATATAAGGGGCTGTGATTGATGAAACTACGAAAAACTGAAAATATATTATGAGGCCATCATGGGAATGAATTTGTTGATGTTTTTATTAATTTTATTTTCCTGACAGATTTGTCGTTTTGTGTTATATTTACATTTACACACACAAGGGCGTAGCAAGTTGTAAAGCCTGGGGGGGGGGGGGGGGTTTCAAAAAAAATTTTGCCGCCTTCTGCGGCATAGTGCGGGCACGACCTTCGGTCGTGCCATAGTGTTTTAGTTTGAAATCTAATGATTGTTACTTAATTTTGCTTTCTAAAATTTGAGTAATCATTAAGGACTTTTATAAATAATGTTTATATAAACAAACATATATGGTATTGTCAGCATCCAACGCAATATTCCGCCGGCGGAATATTGTCTGGACTTGACCTCAGCGTCCAATGCTTATATTCCGCCGGCGGAATATAAATTGGCGTATAGTCAACGATCAAAACGCATTTTCGCCGGCGGAATATTGTCTAAACTTGAGCTCAACGTCCAAAGCTTATATTCCGCCGGAAATATTTTGCAAAATTTAAGGGACAAACAGTGAATTGTATGTGATTAATTTTGAAATATTGATTAATAAACGTTTTTGATTTTTTATGCTTAGAATATGAAATGTTTAATGAATAAAGGTCATGTTGCATTTAAAATTAGGGTTAAGGGCTAAAATAGTGCTAAAAACTTAAAGATTTAAAGATTCATATTTGGACCGGTGTATTTAGAAGCGCTTCAACTGCAATTTAAAAGCGCTTAGATTTTTTAGATACCCTCAGAAGTGCGATAAAAACCGCTCAATTTTTTTGTTTTTAAAATTAAGCGAAAGACTCTAAAAAACGCCGAGGTATTTTTGTAATGTACCTGTGACTTTAGCACCAAGAATCCTAACTCGCAATAATCAACTGTAAGCAGGAAAAAACATACTAAGGTGCCTTAAAACGCGTAGGTGATATTGAGAGCACGCAAAAGACTCCTAAAATAGTGGAAAAAAATGAATTAGGTCTGCGCACATGTGTCAAACTTTTAAAAGCACCAATAATAAAAAATTTACAACTTTTAAGATTTATATAAGCCTTTTTTAACCCTTTGTTAATATTAGGGCATTCCCTGCCTAGCTGGCCCTTAAAAATGAGATATTGGAATTAATGGAAGGTTTATAATTTAAATATCTCCAATTTTAGTCCAGTTAACGAACCGGCTTTAGACCTTCCTTAAAATTTTTTTAATTTCAATATTCCTATTTTGTACCAATTAAGAATTAAAACATTTTAAAAATTAAGAAATACGGTTGGATTATTGTAGGCTCAATATAATTTCAAGTTCAAAGTTTATCTAATATGTATATTTTGACAATCTTTTTGGATTCCCAGCCAATATTTGAAAGTCGCGTACTCACATAACTAAAAACTTTTGGTTATTAAAAAGAACCAATGAAGGCTCAAAAGCACGAATCCTGAATTTTAGATCGCCCCAATTGTTTTGTAAAGAATTGAGGTATCTTAAACTTGAGCGAAACCCTTAACGTTTAAAATATAAATTACATTAAATTTAAAGCCTCGATATTAATTTAAAGCTGAGTATTTATAAAGGCGCGCATTTAGAACCAAAATTTGTTTTTTCAAATTTAAGGCCTGCTCCAATCCAAAAATAAGGCCCGAAAATTTTTAAATACAAGCTAAAAAAGTGTTGTTTTAAAAATACAGTAAAAATAGAGAGTAAAAGTTAAACCATTTATCGCGTGAAAATAAATTTATCGTTTTTAGTTCTTGTTAATAAACAAATAGAGCATATAAAATTCAAAACTTTAGCCCATCTCGGCCCGTAATTTCTATTTTTAAATTTAAGCCCAGTGCTTTTGGCCCGTTATAAATTTTAAACCGTCCTGGCCCTTATTTTTTGGCGGGCCGGGGGCAGGACTCGGTTCTCGACTTTAATCTCTAATGTGATTGTAGGCAAATCTTTTAAGAAAAAATAAATCGTGAAGTGAAGAGGGCTTTTAAGCGGAGCAGGGTTATGATTATTATTGAATTTCTCTATTTAAAATTACACATTTGTGTGGAAATTTGATCCTTTGGGATAAATAAAATTTTATAAAATGATAAAAGCTCATTTTTTTGATTCTAGTAAATTAACTTAGTATTCACATAATAACTTTTTTTTATTAGTTAAGGCTACCATTCCGGTAAAAGCACTAAATCATCACAATATAAGCAGATTTGCGGCCTAAAAATATAAACCTTCCATTAATTCCTATATCACATTTTTAAGGGCCAGCTAGGCAGGGAATGCCCTAATATTAACAAACGGTTAATTAAGGCTTGTATAAATCAAGTTGTAAATTTTCTATTAATTTGTTGCTCCTAAAAGTTCGACACCTGTGCGCAGTCCTAATTCATTTTTTGCACTATTTTAGGAGTCTTTTGCGTGCTCTCAATATCACCTACGCGTTTTAAGGCACCTTAGTATGTTTTTTCCTGCTAACATTTGAATCTTTATTGCGAGTTAAGATTCTTGGTGCATTTAAAGTCACAGGTAAATTACAGAAATACCTCGGCGTTTTATAGAGTCTTTCGCTTAATTATTGCGCGGTTTTTATAACATTAGCGCACTTTTGAGGGTATCTAAAAAATCTAAGCGCTTTCAAATGTGCAGTTAAAGCGCTTCTAAATAGACCGGTCCAAATATGAATCTTTAAATCTTAAAGTTTTTAGCACTATTCTAGCCCTTAACCGTAATTTTAAATTCAACATGACCTCTATTCATTAAACATTTCATATTCTAAGCATAAAAAATCAAAAACGTCTAATAGTCAATATTTCAAAATTAATCACATAAAGTTCACTGTTTGTCCCTTAAATTTTGCAAAAAATTTCCGGCGGAATATAAGCTTTGGACGTTGAGCTCAAGTCCATACAATATTCCGCCGGCGAAAATGCGTTTTGGTCGTTGACTATACGCCAATTTATATTCCGCCGGCGGAATATAAGCTTTGGACGCTGAAGTCAAGTCCAGACAATATTCCGCCGGCGGAATATTGCGTTTGGACGCTGACAGTATTAAGATAATTATAATATTGATATATTATATGCAATAAATTTTTATATTAATGATACAATTATGTAATGAATTTATATAATGAAAATATTTAACTATTTTAATTTGAGGGGAAGGGAGATTTTAAAGTTAAATATTTAAAAATATTTTAAATGTAATTTAATTTTATATTTAATTGGTATTTTAGTTTGGGGGGGGGGGGGGGGGGGATATGCACTAAAAATTTTCAATTTGGGTGGGGATATGGCATGCTTGGGGCGGGTTTCATCCCCAAACCCCCCCCCCCCCCCCCTCCTACGCCAATGTA
>JAUIRJ010000201.1:0-34920 GCA_030555515.1 Acutogordius australiensis | reverse complement strand
ATGATCTAATTTATTATGGGTGTTTATTTTATTTTGGGTTTAATTATTATTAAATATAATAATAATTTTTTTCAATAATTTTTGTATTTCTGCTTTTTAGATATTTTTTCTAAAATTTTTCAATGCTAATAGCTGACAAATTGAGTTTATAAAAAAACGGCAAATGGATTTAAAAGTACCTAAGATGGCAGGTTAATCTCTATGGTTAGCTCAGATCTCAGAATTGGTAACCTGTGTTTAACAAATATAAGTGAGCTAACCACAGAGATGAAAATGCCATCATAGCCATTTACCAATATATTAATCAAACATAGTAAGTTAGCTATAAACATGAAATTTGAATAGTAAAAACAAAAAAAATTTAAAACAATAAATTATAGCTTAAATAGTTTTTATATTTAAAATATTTAAAGCTTAAATAAAAATTTTTATACTGATAATATATTATGTCTATTAAGATTAGGGTTTCAAACTCTGTAAAATCTAAATGTTAATGTAAAAGCATACTTATATGTTATTTCCCATTATTTAATATACAGAAATTAAGTTACAAGTAATTCCATTATGGAATAACAATTTTTAAATTTTTGTATGGTATTTCTTGCAAAATTTGTCACTTTAGTCAAAAGATGCCTTTGATACATAAGAATGCCGCAGACAAACTGAAGGCCATTATGGAGATTACCTTATTTTATTGTCAAACTTTATTTATTTAGACATTGATATTTGTCAATGTGTGATATAATAGATTAATTTATCAGTGTTATATATTGATTACTAATGGAAAATACCTTAGAATACCTAATAATTTTCTCTTTTGCTTAAATATGCGATTTGGGTGTTGAAGGTGCATCCAATTAGTTAAATTGTGAGTCAACAACCCGGCTATGATCATTCGAATGAGGGTGCTTCCGCTTTTTGGCACCATGCACCACATGATTCCTAATTCTTCAAAAACTTGGATTGAGCTCAAATCAAGAGATTTGTACAAATATGAACTTTTATTAGTCGATATTTTGTCCGAAATTTGGTACCGGCTATTTCCTATCATATATTAGGTTTATGCTGGAATATTGAGGCAATGGTTAAGTTCAAAAAACAAATAAAAATTTTTTTAGAACCTTATTTATATGCTTAAACACAAATGATCGAAGCTGCGGTGATTCGTGCCTAAGGCAAAGTTTATTTTTAGTTTTATTTTTCCGAATAATGTATATAAACCAGGGCTGGGAAAACAATGAGCCAAAAAACTTTGGCTCATTTTTTCCCCTAAAACATAAAAAAAGAAAGGGGGCCACAAATAAAGGGAAAAAATAAGAATTCAAAAAAAGCCCTTACTAAGAAAAGGGGCAAAAAAACCCACAAAAAGTGGCTCTTAAAAAGAGCCCCAAAAAGCCCATTTTAGGTTTTCTCTATAGTAATTTCAAAAAATTTTGATTTTTTCTTTATAATAATGATGGGTGGGTTATTCTCCTAGGAGTTTTTTTTGAACAAAAGGGGCTTTTTTTAAACATGCCCCTTTTCTTTAAACAAGAAAAGGGGTTTTTTTTTGCCATGCCCACGAGTTTGTGGGCATTTGGAAAAAAATACTCAAAAACTTGTAAAAAAAAGCCCATTTAGTTTTTTTTCCCAGCCCTGATATAAACACATGCATTAAATTATATTGTGGCATTTTATATTACTATGAGATCATTATTTGAATGCCAACTCATTTTCAAAAAAACCAAAATTATATCAAGACACGGCCAAATACAAAATGAAAAGCTTGTTAACACACATTTATAACTAACATAATCCGCCCCATACAATTCTGCGTTAGCGCAACTAATCTATAATTATTTGCAATCCCCTTATAATTTTTTTTTTAATTTTAAGGAAAATTCCAACCAAAAAAGTAATACTTGATTGTCCAGTTGATGAACCATGAAGAATTTTGAACTCATCCCTACATATTTCATCAATTTTAATGGTGCGATTTTTGTAATAGGCCAATAAGGAATCATTTATAATGGAATATGGAGGAAACACTGGCGTAGGGTTGACATTTAATGGTAGATTCATAGGTTTTAAATGCAAATTTGTTGGCCTAAATAGCATTTTCCAATGGGAATATTTGTAGGCGGGATACCTAGACCAGAAAAAATAATACATGATTGTGGTGGAAAATATCATACAAGAGAGCAAATACAAAATATTTGTCGTTCTGGGTGGAGGCGGCGATCTCATAGATCCATAGTTTTAAAATGATTATTTGTTACATAAACTTATATGATTTTAAGGGATATAAAAATTCGAGGAAAAAAAATTGTTCTGCCATTTTAATAAGGTAATTGGCAAACCAATTATATAATTCATATTTTTCGCTTCGATAAGATATTATTTAGATATAATGCGACCTATCTCTCCTACCTCGATAAATTATGAACCATAAAAATTATTTGTTTTTTAGGGAATTTTATAATATACTTTGCATTTACATTTTAGATATATTTAAAAGAGAAATTTTTCTCATATTCAACCCAATTTTTTTGAATCACATAAATCAAAGGTTTCTTATTACATAAAAAATTTTTAATTTATGGGACTGAGAAATGGATAAGAAGAAAAATTTTTGCGATTTTGTAAGGACCTATGCTTGTCCTTTGATGGTGAAGCCAAATGCCGACGATTGTTAAATTTATTAAACAATTAACTTTAGCAAGCCATTTTTTTGATCCAAAAAAAATAATTTATGATAATAAAGTTTTGTAGTTAGCTCTGTACTTCAAAATTATAATATTTTAATAATTTTAATTTTATGCTAACACTTTTATTTTTCAAATAAAGCTATAGATACTTATGTTTTAAATTGAGTTGCTTTAACCTTAAAATTAACATTTCAAAAGATTGAAACTGGGATTAAGACAACATGGTTTTAACTATAAATTTTTAACAACTATATCCTAGTTAAAAATTAATTTTAATTAAAAACAAAAAATGTTAAATAGTTTATAAATTACTAAAAAAAATAATATGGTAATTTTGGTAATTGCATCAAGGTCCAATAAGCGCTAGATAGGCAATAACCTTGATTAATTTATATTATTTCTCTAACGATTTATAAAATTAAAAAAAATAAATGAGATAGGTTTAAAATTAAATAATTCTAATGATTTGCTATACACTATGCATCTCTATATTAACCTGGATTGCATCAGGTATATATGTCTAGATCAAAATTTTATTCATAAAAAAATATTTTTTTAATTTTTTTATAAACCCATGTTTTTTAAAAAAGCCCGTTATAAACTGGTTACTATTTTATTTAATAGCTTTTAAAAAATTTTCTTTGTTTTATGTGCTAAACCAAAAAACCCAATGACAAGCATGATATCTTCAAAAATCATCAAATAGATTTAACTATTCTTAAATATATAAAATATAGAACTAACAAATAAATTTGTTTATTTTAAAATTTAAACTTATATAAGGCTTAATTCTAATAACAATTGAAGAGCTAAAAAACCTACAAATAAATAAAATTCAAAATATACTTACAATTATTTTTGAAGTTTTTTCCTCACACAATAAATTATTTATAAAATGCTTTTGCCATAAAAATATTATCAATATTATGAAATCTATAATTTTTATTTATTAAGTGTTATTTATATTAAATTTTATTTCATGTAGTTTTACCAGTTATGTATATTTGTTCTTTAATATAATTAGAATGTTGGAAAAAAATAGCCACCAATTTATTGATATATTTTTGCTTTGTGTCAAATAAATAAATATCGCATTATAGTTGACACATGTTACCTTATAATAAAGCGAACATGTTTTTTTATTCATTAAGCTAAATTTTTTTTAAACCAATTCAAACAAAATTGTTTTTTCCTACAAAAATTTTTATTTCTTGAAAGTTTAGCTAAGAAAAAACCCAAAAGCCTAATTAATTTTTTTATTCCTGAAAAATAAAAAAAAATGGGTTTTATTAATTAAAATATTTATGAGATTTGATTTTCTGATTATATTTTATATCAATTTATAGTTGATTTTAACGCCAAAAAATGGGCTTTTACTAGCTCTGATATTTGTCGCTGCCCTCTTTAAAAAATTTTTTATTTATAGTGATCTCTATAACATTGCCATGTTGGAAGCACAAAGGCAAGTTTGTTAAATTTAAATTCGTATTATCAAACTTAAGACCGTGGTGGGCCAAATGCCTTTTTTTTATTTTTATTTTTTTTTTAGTTTTAAAAAGTGACATATTTTTCAATTTGAATCTCAATGTTTTATAAAACAAGTTTTCCTGATTTTTCAAAAAATTTAGATTCTTCTCCTCCCCCCCCCCCCCCCCCCCCTAAGTATATAAATTAATATAGTCGGTTAAATTTGCAAAAACATTATTAATATGTTCCGCTATTAATTTCTAATTAAAAAGTCAATAAAATGACAAAAGTGAATTCTTTATATTGCTTTATTCGCTGAGTCTGTGATAAATAATACCAATAATAGCCTTACTGTACTGAGGCAAAATACAAATTTTTATTTTCAAACTTATTTGTAAAATAGATTTAAATGAATAATAATCAAAAAGTTTAAACTTCTACTTTTTTTTCAATGTAAGAATAGAGGTTGATTAATTTTTGTATCTTTAACTATTTGCCCATAAAATTAAACCAAAAAAATTATAGCCGAAAAATGACTTTGTGCAACACCTTCGCTTGCCTTATGAGTCATTTGTATAAAATATATTTTCTAGCTCTTTGTAGCTCCAAATTTCACCAAAACTTTGATTTGCTTTCCCTAACAACCCTCAACAGGTATATATTTTTTTTGTTCATTTATAATATTTTATTGAACGAAACGCAAAGTTTTTGAATTTTAAAAAGTTAATTTAAATTATGCGCACGTGTTTTAAGCGGCGCTTATGAAAATATTGTATATTAAGGGCTACGTCAGGTGCAAAAATACCTCAATAAATGTTAGGCTATAGTTTTTTTAAATTTAGGGTTAGATTTTAATTAGTTTGGGTGATTAAGGTAAGTATCATATAATAAATTTTACTTGCAAAACAAAATAGGCATTTAGAAACATGGTTTTTACCAGAGCTTGAATTTTAAAGAAAAATACGTCCACTTAGAGAGAGTTTACATGCATAAAAAATGTGTAAATAAGATTTTTACAAATATAAGGAGTGTAAAAACCCATAAAACGATTTATGTGTAAGGATATAAAAAACATTTTTTTGATACTTAGGCCGACCGTGTCTTATAAACGGTTTTTTAAACGCCAAACAATAAAGTTTTTTTTGAATAAATTCAAAATGCCTTTGTATAACCATGATTTATGTTTTTTTATATTTTCGGTAAAGTAAAAATAGCTGTAGAATTACAAATCTATAAGATTTTTATTGTATGATATAACATTTACAGCATAAAACGATTTTAACTGTGACTTATTTAATTTTTAAGAATGAATTAAATAAATGTATATGATGGGTACCTATATGCACTTGCATTGGCATTTAGTTAAACTCGTCCCAGTGAGGAGGCTCCTGTGTTTTCAAATTTATCGCAAACCATAACGTCCTAAAGTTTAATAATATATCTAAAAAACTTTCTAATCCTCTAATTTCCGCTCCAATATGAAATAGTTATTTTCGAGCTCAATATACCGTCCGTGCCGCCCTAATCCAAGATGCAAAAGGCAATATGGTTTGGGAGGCACCTTTGTGGTTGCACACGATTCAATCCTTTCAGCTTAGGGTCTCTCCACCGTTTTACAAGTTTGTCCCGGACGCGAACACATCTCAAAGCCTCAACCTAGTCGTGGAACACTTGAGAGCCGCTGTATGTAAGGCTTTTATATTAGAGCAGTGGGATAGACGGCATAAAACTAGGACGAACCAAACCTTTTACGACATTTTATATAATTTTATTACTATTACTCTCCGGTAATCAAGGCTATTTACAAAGTTGGCCTAAGACTCAAAAGTTGGCATGAGTTTTAAAATACTGATCTGATCTTTTAATTTTATACAGTGTAAGGTTAGATTAAAAACATAAAACTTTTTGGCTTTTTTGCATTTTTCAAGAATTCTATGTTTATTGCTCTTAGTTTGGTTGAAAAATAGATAAACGGATTTGGAAATCCGTAATTTGGCAATTTTAATTACCTAATAACTATCAAAAATTTATTGGCCTGTGTAATATTGATCCTATAACTTAAGTTTTTTTTGGAGAAAAAACTTGTTTTTTTTTTAAAAATGATAATTCATTTTGTATAAACAACAAGCGCATAGCGTTTAAAGATTTTTATTATATTTTATATAACAAAAAATTATCAAACATTTAAATCGTCTAAAATAATGCGTTAGATGCACATATATCAAAAAATAGCCAAATTAGACCCAAATTAGTAATTATTGGGCTTCTAGTTTTTTTATAATAACCTCCATACTTGAATTTTTTCTCCAAAATAAGGCAAAATAAAGTTTTCATATATATGGAGCTCCTCCTTTTTGAATCAATAGTCCATCCAAATACAAACGCGATGTGTATTGTTTTAAATATAAATATTATATTAAAATTTAAAACAATTTTTTTGCAATATATTTTAATTAAATCTAATTAACGCCCGCCCCCTCCCTTTAACCTTCCCTAAAATCGTGCTAAGGCTTCACTTTAAAATTAATTTTTAAAAGGGCAACAAAATTTTAGATACCCAAGGGCAAACGGTTGAGGAACTTTATTTTCCTGTGTCATTTATAGTTTTACTTCAAAATTCACCCTGAAGAATGGTCTCGACGCCTAAAACACGTATGTTCGTCTCCCAAGTTGAGCGTTAAAACATTCGGACATGATGTTGAAAATCAATCTTGCCACAAAGCTCCTAGCGTTATGAGAAGTCCACGCTATTACACCGACTATACATCGATGTACAATGTAAATTCGCAGACGTTGCCCATTAGCTAATAATATTAATAACTTTAATTCTGTCGGCTCAATAATCTTTTGATCCTTTTCTCCAAGTGATCTGGATGTTTCAAATAAATCATCTTTTATACCTTTAAAAAATGTCTTTCATACAATTATTAGAATTACCAATAATATTTTGGTCCCACCAAACGTCCGTATATTTTTCACATAGGTCGGCCCGTAACTAAACACTAATTATTTTAAGGCCCAACCGTGGCTCAAAATCTCAGTGGTAAACCTTCCTGTCTTACAAGCAGGAGTTGCGAGTTCGAATCCGTTCACAGGATTTTTTCTTTTGAAAAATAGTATACAAGTAACCACAAGCTGCTAAGTTGCTTGCTTCGGCAATTAGCTAAACGATATGCCTAAAGAGCCTAGGCCAAAAACCTAGGTCACCGACGTGCGAGATAATCTGCTTGTTTAACCCGTGGGCAATAACAATCGCTTTCCTCGGGTTAAAAGAAAGTTCTAACGGGTATGGCGCCTCCTAAATGGGGAAAGATAAGGGAAGACCCAACCCGCTGAGCTTAAAGAAATACAGCCCGAATGTTTTTTTTGTATAGGTATTTTAGACCTAACAGGTAATTGAAAGACCAGAAAATATTAACATTGACAATCAAAATTATAAAAATAGTCAGGTCATCTTGAAATTTAGCCCTTCGTCGGGCACGAGATGGATAGGTAACTGGCTAAACGAGCTCCTGGGTCTAGTAGATTATTCAAAAAATATTAATATAATTTTATTTATTCCGAAATTTTAGATTGTGCTTTACCAAGGGTATAGTCAACGCGGTATTAGGTATTTCGAAGAATATCCGACCTTTTACATAGAACATTGGTTGGGCCGTGATTTCCCGACCTCGCATCCTTACCTGAACGAGATTATATTTGAGGAAAAAAGTATTAGGACTCGGCCAAAATTCATGCGGATGTTCGTTAATGTTTACGATTGCGTGAGGGAGCCAGAGACAGGTGATATTTATAATTTCCTATTAATGTTCTTGAATTTTCGACATATTAATTCACGTAGTTTTTTAGCAAGTTTCTTCCATTCACAGCTGAAAAAAACTCCATTTTTTTAGGACCCATTTTAATTCAAGATAATGTGATAATGAAAGTGACCCTATCTGATAATTTGTTGTTTATTGGCACCTAGATGTTTATGGCAATGCCCGGAGTGTAGAAATACTTAATAAACGTAAGTATATTGAATCTTTACTATAAACAGTAGTAGCTGTATCCGTCGTAAGAATCTACAAAATATAGGGTTTTATCTAAAAACCCTGATTAAATTGATAATTGCTTAACAAGGCCAGCCCCATATCGTCTTGAGTCTAATTGAATTAAAATGATAATTCAAATTTGTTTTACTCTAAGGCGCAATGTTGTAAATTATAATAATGAAACCTATCCATTCATAGAAACAATTAAATTTTATTTGATATATTCCTAATAATTAACCTTCAAATCTTTGTGTTGAAAGCTTGCCGCCCTGGCAATTTGACGCCCCATTAAGCTTTATCTTTCAAAATGCTCCTTTTTTCGCTGGAACGTTAGTTGGATTAGGTGCCTCAACTCGTATAAAATAATTGGAAGAATTGTTCAAAATAAATTCTTTTATTCTAAACACTTTCAAGACTCTATTCCATATTCCTGAGGGATACATCATTGATACCCTTTAAGTTGTTTAACTATTTAGATATAATCTATTTAGGCATGTCTATATAACTATGTCTTATATATCTAGACAACGAAAAAATCACAAAACAATTTTTTCAAAGGTTTTGTAGGGGTTTTTATTGCCAAAACTATTATTTTTTCTCCCAATGTCCAATTTTTTTTAATACTGACCCCAAAATTCAAAAAAAATTTCTACAAATTTTTTAAAAATTTCTACAAATTTTTTAAAAATTTTTAAAGAAATATATTGGCTATAGATTCATAATGAAAAACATATTTATAAAAGTTATTCAAAATAGTCAAATAGCTGATTTTATGTTTCCACATACCATTCTACAACATATAAAAAATTAAATACCAAAAATTCAAAAGCCTTAGGTTTAACAATGATTTTTCCTTAACCTTAATTTAAATTTTGAACTTCTGCCCATATATAGAAGTCTTAAATACTTTAAAAAAAAGATTTTCATTCTTGATATTAAATAAATATGAGTTATTAGCTAAATTAATCGTAATCAGCAGTAATTAAAAACGATAGTTACCATAAATGCTTAACGTCGTCCAAGTTTTGATGTCGAATTAAATAAAAATGGTGCCTAGGTGCCATGTCACGAACGTCCCACATGACAGGCAGTTAACTTCTATAACAAGAACTTTAATGCATATACATTTAGCAATTTACATTCACGTATATGACTTGTGTCACTTTGTCACTAAGCCAGCTTTGTATAGCATATACACGAGAATGCCTCGATTTACCAGGTTTTATAGTATAATTATTAAGGCATGTCAAAACTCCGGGAGTCGGGAAGGAGTCCATCAACTCCGGAGTTCCGGAGTTTTATTCTTTTGGAATTTGTTAGTAAACATTAGTTTATTGGAAATATTGGAATTTGCATTTTTGTAGTTAACTCAATTTTGTTTAATAAAAGTTGTAAATATATAAAAGAGCAGCTTTTTATGTAATAATTACATATATTAACAATAAATAAAAAACTCCAGACTTTATGGACTTTTTCCAGATTTCGGATTGCTATGCTGCATTATTATATGTATATTAATTTTTATATAGGTTTTTTTTATCATATTAACAACACAGATTCACCTGTTTTTATTTTCTCAAAAAAACTTTGGTGCATTAGACGATCGTATATTAATTTTTATATAGGTTTTTTTTATCATATTAACAAACTGCACAGATTCACCTGTTTTTATTTTCTCAAAAAAACTTTGGTGCATTAGTCGATCTCATTTTTATATCATTTTTAATGGACAGCTTTGATAAGCAAATTTTTACAACGGCTAATCAAACGGTTTTTAGGAACGTTCAAAATTTGAAGAGACAATATCTTTATATAATTTTATTTGTTCGTATAAATATAATTGATTAAAAAAAAATATATAACATATATTTTATTTTTAAGATTTGAAAAATATAAATAATAATTTTTTTTTGTATATCTTAAAGGCGTTTTTTTCTGAAAATAAGAACTTTAATTGTTTTTTTTTTGTTCCTTGTTTGAATGATAAAAACCAAATGTCATCTCTTATTCGTAAAAAAAGCGAATCCTGTTTTTGAACGTGGCCAAACTCGTGGGTCAAAACATTTTTATATGCCTGGCCCTGGCAAGAGCTATTTTAAAAAAATTAGGACGGACAGAAATAACTGTTTGATCAATGCCGCCTTACTGTTTAATTTTAATGACTGAATCTTTTGTATAAGAAGGATGAGTTGTAAAAAAATTGTATTAAGGCCCAAATTTAAAGAAAAATAAAAAACATTTATGTTTACCGATCAATTTTAAATAACCTCTGACCAAAGGCCCAGTTAATTATTCTATAAAGCGAGCCTATGAACTCTAATCATGCCTCTTAAATATTATCAGCTAATTTATTAGTGATAATATAATTTTCATATTTGTATATTTGTTTGTCATTTGTGTTTTTTTAGTAAGAGCTTAAGCCTAAAACCGTAGGTCACCTCGGTGTAGTTTAACTCACTCCCCGCCCTTCATTTAATGGGTAGGGTTAGTTGAACCTTTTGTATCACAAGTATTTTATTTAATTTTTTTTTTTAATTTTTTTCTAAAAAATTTATTTAATTGGAATGAATAAGAACCATTGACCTAAATATATATATATGGTCAATTCCACCTCAATCCAACAAATCCGGGAAGGGTACCCCTTTTGATTTGGCTGAAATTTTGCATGGAGGTAGTATCTAAGGGTATCTCATAATCTGGAAATTTTTTTTGACCGAAAGTGATTTTTGACGGAGATAGGGGCAAAAGAAAAAAAATTGCAAGGTGAATTTTCACATTTGATGCAACTTTGCGAGGTTATAAGTCAAAAAGTATTATAGCTAGAGACTTAATTTTTTTTTTATTTTGAAGAAGACAATAAGGGCTATCTTGCATGTGTTTATTATTTTAAAATTGTTTTTTTGAAATTTACAATTTTGTAAAGAACATTCAATTTGATATAACTAAAAAAACGTATTTTTGAATTTCTTAAAAAATTGCTGAAATACAGTCCTTAGTATTCATTATTAATATGTGAACTCAAAAGTATGGGACCGACTAGACATTTTAAAAAATTCAAAAAAAAAAATTTTTTTTTTGATTTTTAGACAAAAATTTGCTCCCTGTACTATATTAAAATATTTATAAGTGCCAAATTTGTTTATATATAAGAAGTTAGACATAGGGGCAAATATGTTAGGCTATAACAGTTTTATTAATTTAATTCAAACTATTGTCAATTTTGGAAAGATAAGGGGAACTTTAGAACAAAAAAATTGGTAATTTTTAGTATTTTACTCCTATCTTCTAAGCCGACTTTCTGGGTCACTACCAAACCAATTTGAAAATTTAAAACTGCATTTTATACATAAAACATCACTATATAACATATATTTCCCCCAACATTTTTTAACGTACCCATAGCTTTTTATGAAATAAAAACCAAAGTTTGCCAGGTTTTTTAAAATTTTAAGGTGTAAAATATAAAAACTTAAAATTTTTATGCTAATATATGTTAACTTTTACTAGTCATTTTTAGTTTGATGAACAATATTAGAATATGTACATAATTCTCAATATTTATCCTCGGCAAAATTCAAAAAATTTGTTAAATTTGTTGGATAAAAAAAAATTTAAGAGAATTTTAGAAAAAAATAATAAGGTTAAAAAATTTGTAAAAATTAATTTTTTTCTATTAATTAATAGTTTTTAAATAAAACAGCCTAAACAACGTTAAATCTGACAAAAATAAGTAAAATAGAATATATTTGGCCTATTTAGAATATTATGATTTAACAGATTTTCTTTTTTTATGATTATCAACAAACTTAAAATAAACGTAAAAAGTTAATTATTTTATGAAACATAGTGATATGGTTCTTTGATATTATAACTAAATAAAAGAAGTCAATTTTACGGTTAAACAACCTTAAATGATTATAACGGGCAGAATTAGCTTCAATGATAAATTTTAAGACTAAATATTAGACCCATTTTAATATAAACAAAATATAGACATTCAGTCTTTTTTACTAATTTTTACAAATACCAAATAAGTTTTTGAAAGGCTATTTAGAGCAAGGAACACCATATATATCTAACTGACCTTAATAAAGTTTAAAAACCAACAATTTAAGTTCCAATTACATTTTATTTTATAATATAGACGCACTAAACCTATTAAAGAAAGAGGAAATATTACTGTTACTTGATTCTATGGGCATATAGATTTGGGCATTGACCTAAAGTTTTTTAAAACTAAATGCGTTCCTTACGAGTTTTAACACAAAAGTGTGTTTTAATAAATACATTTAATTACAAATTTAATAAAAATAATGAAATGATTTAATAATCTCATTTTTTGATAATTTACCTATTTAGTTCTTTTAAGATTTTCTATACATAACATATATACTATTTTTTTAACACTTTAACAGGCAAAATATGACTGATTATATAGGTTCTAGATATTTTTAGATAATTTTGCCAAAATAATAAAAAAAAATAAGCTTGCACAGACGAATACAATCTGCGTTAGTTTTTTGACACCTGAAAATTTGCTGTTTTTTGGCAAATTTAGGTATTTTTATTGTAGAAGCGTCAAAATCGAGTGAAAAAAGGTGGGGCTATTATATGTTATTAAGCAATATTTCATCTATAAAATAAATGTTAAATATTAAAAAAAGGTTGGTTGGTTAACCAGAAAGTCGATTTTGAAAACAGGCAAAATTTTCACTTTTTTCGGTTTTAAGGTTCACTTTTTCATTGTAAATTTAATAATGGTAGTAATTAATTAAATTAAACTATTATGGTCTAACATAATTGCCCATATGTCCTGCTTTTTGAATACTGTCTAATTTGGCACATTGGCATATTCTAATATAGTGCAAAGGGCATAAATGTGTCCCAAAATTTGTGCAAAAAATTGATTTTTTTAAATTTTGTAAAAAGTCATGCCGGTCCCAAACTTTTTAAATCATATATTTATTAACATTATTAAGGGCCATATTATATAAATTTTTCAGAAAATTCAAAGATACGTTTTTTGAGCTATTTGTGTCTAAACTTGACTTTAATTTTTTGGTAACTTAAAAAAAATTTTTTTTTAATATTTATTGCGTCTAAGGTAGCCCTTGTTACGATCTTCAAAAGAAAAAAAAAATTATGACTCTAGCTACAATACCTTTGATGATACATGCGCGCAAAGTTGCCTCAAATTTTTTTTTTGCAAAAAAATGAAAAATATTTTTGCTCATATTTCGGTCAAAAATCACTTCCGGTCAAAAAAAATTTAGGTTTTTATCAGCACCCTAGGACCCTACCATTGTACCAAATTTCAGCCAAAACTGAGACTTCAAGGGAAAAAGTTTGTCGATTTGAGGTGGAATTGACCATTTTCCCTTCAAGTCTCAGTTTTGGCTGAAAATTGGTACACTGGTAGGGTCCTTGGGTGCTGATAAAAACCTAAATTTTTTTTTACCGGAAGTGATTTTTGACCGAGATATGAGCAAAAACATTTTTCATTTTTTTGCAAAAAAAAAAATTTGAGGCAACTTTGCATGCATGTATCATCAAAAGTATTGTAGCTAGAGTCATAATTTTTTTTTTATTTTGAAAATCGTAATAAGGGCTACCTTAGACGCAAAAATTTAAAAAAAAATTTTTTTTTAAGTTACCAAAAAATTAAAGTCAAGTTTAGACACAAATAGCTCAAAAAACGTGTCTTTAAATTTTCTAAAAAATTTATAAAACATGGCCCTTAATAATGTTAATAACTATATGATTTCAAAAGTTTGGGACCGGCATGACTTTTTACAAAATTTAAAAAAATCAATTTTTTGCCCTAATTTTGAGACATATTTATGCCCTTTGCACTATATTGGAATATGCCAAAGTGCCAAATTTCACAGTATTTAAAAAGCAGGACATATGGGCAATTATGTTAGACCATAATAGTTTGATTTATTTGATTATTACTATTATTAAATTTTCAATGAAAAAGTGAACCTCAAAACCGAAAAAAGTGAAAATTTTGCCAATTTTCAAAATCGACTTTCTGGTTAACCAGCCAACCTTTTTTTAATATTTAACATTTATTTTATAGATAAAATATCGCTTAATAACATATAATAGCCCCAGTTTTTTTCATTCGATTTTGACGCTTCTACAATAAAAATACCTAAATTTGCCAAAAAACAGCAAATTTTCAGGTGTCAAAAAACTAACGCAGATTGTATTCGTCTGTGCAAGCTTATTTTTTTATTATTTTTGCATAATTAACTAATAATATCTAGAACCTATATAATCAGTCATAATTTGCCTGTTTAAGTGTTAAAAAAATAGTAGATATGTTATGTATAGAAAATCTTAAAAGAACGAGATAGGTAAATTACAAAAAAGGAGATTATGAAATCATTCCATTATTTTAATTAAATTTGTAATTTGTTATATTTATTAAAACATATTCTTGTGTTAAAATTCGTTAGGAACGCATTTAGTTATAAAAAACTTTAGTTCAATGCCCAAACTCATATGCCTATAGAATCAAGTAACAGTGATATTTCCTCTTTCTTTAATAGGTCTAGTGCGTCTATATTATAAAACTAAAATGTAATTGGAACTAAAATTATTGGTTTTTAAACTTTATTAAGGTCGGTTAAATATATATTGTATGCCTTGTTCTAAATAGCCTTTCACTAACATATTTGGCATTTGTAAAAATTAGTAAAAAAGACTGAATGTCTCTATTTTATATATATTAAATTGGGTCTAATATTTAGTCTTAAAATTCATCATTGAAGCTAATTCTGCCCGTTATAATCATTTAAAGTTGTTTAACCTTAAAACTGACTTCTTTTATGTATTTATAATATCAAAAAACCATATCACTATGTTTCATAAAATAATTGACTTTTTACGTTTATTTTAAGTTTGTTAGTAATCATAAAAAAAAGAAAATATGTTGAATCATAATATTCTAAATAGGCCAAATATATTCTATTTTACCTTTTTTTGTCAGATTTAACGTTTTTGAGGCTGTTTTATTTAATAACTATTGAATAAAGGAAAAAAAATAAATTTTTACAAATTTTTTAACCTTATTATTTTTTCTAAAATCCTCCCAAAATTTTTTTATACAATAAATTTAACAAATTTTTTGAATTTTGCCGAGGATAAATATTGAATATTATGTACAATTTCTAATATTGTTCATCAAACTAAAAAGGATTAGTAAAAGTCAAAAAATATAAGCATACAAATTTTAACTTTTTATTTTTTACACCTTAAAATTTCAAAATACTTGGCAAACTTTTGTTTTTATTTCATAAAAAGCTATGGGTACGTTGTAAAATGTTGGGGGAAATTTATGTTATATAGTGATGTTTTATGTATAAAATGCAATTTTAAATTTTCATATTGGTTTTGTAGTGACCCAGAAAGTCGGCTTAGAAGATAGGAGTAAAATACTGAAAATTACCAATTTTTTTGTACTGAAGTTCCCCTTTTCTTTCCAAAATTGACAATAGTATGATCAAATAAATAAAACTGTTATAGCCTAACATAATTGCCCCTATGTCTAACTTCTTATATATAATTAAATTTAGCACTTTTAAATATTTTAATATAGTGCAGGGAGCAAATTTTTTTCTGAAAATCAAAAAAAAATTATTTTTTTTTAATTTTTTAAAAAAAGTCATGTCGGTCCCAGACTTTTGAGTTCAAATATTTATAAAGAATATAAAGGAGTATATTTTAGCAAATTTTCAAGAAATTTAAAAAAACGCTTTTTTAGTTATTTTAAACTGAATACTCTTCATAAAATTTTAAAAATTTAAAATAAATTTTTTAAAACAATAAACACATGAAAGATAGCCCTTATTGTCCTCTTCAAAATAAAAAAAAAATAAAGTCTCTGGCTATAATACTTTTTGACTTACAACCTTCCAAAATTGCATCAAATGTGAAAATTCACCTTGCAATTTTTTTTTCTTTTGCCCCTATCTCCGTCAAAAATCACTTCCGGTCAAAAAAAATTTCCAGATTATGAGATACCCTTTAATACTACCTTCATGCAAAATTTCAGTCAAATCAAAAGGGGTACCCCTCCCGGACTTGTTGGATTGAGGTGGAATTGACCATATATATATATATATATATATATGGTTATTCCACCTCAATTCAACAATTCGGGAAAAGGTACCCCTTTTGATTTGGCTAAAATTTTAGGTATTATCTAAGGGTATGTCATAATTTAAAAATTAATTTTGACTGGAAGTGTTTTTTTAACGAGTTAGGGGCAAAAATCGCAAGGTGAATATTCACATTTAATACAACTTTGGGAGGTTTTAAATCAAACAGTTTATAGCTAGAGACTTAATATTTTTCATTTTGATGAGGACAAAAAAGAATATCTTGCATGTATATTATATTTTTAAAAATTTATTTAAATTTGCAAGTTTTAGAGAACATTCAGTTTGATATAATTAAAAAAACATATTTTTGAATTTCTTAAAAAATCGCTAAAATACAGTATATTTTAATAAGTAAACACAAGTTTGGGACCAACATGACTTTGGAGAAATTTAAGAAAAATATTTTTTTTTGATTTTCACACAAGATGCTCTATTATATAAGTGCCAAATTTAATTATTATTAAAAAGTTTGAATATGGAACAGTTTTATAAATTTTATTCATATTATTGTTAATTTTCGAAAGAGAGGATAAAAATGGTATTTTTCAGTATTAAATCCTATTTTCAAAGCCGATTTTTTAAGTTATTACCAACCCAATTAAAAAATTTAAATGCATTTTATACATAAAACATAGCTAAATAACATACATTTCTCCCACCATATACCTACCCATGGCTATTTATGAAATAAAAACAAAAGTTTGCCAAGTTTTTTAGAATTTTAGTGTATAATAAAAAACTTAAAATTTTTATGCTCACGCTAACTTTTACTAGTGTCTTTAAGTTTGACGAACAATTTTAAAATTTGTAAATTTCAATAACACAGGACAACAAAAAAACAACATCCACGATTTTTTAAGGGTTTAGTAGAAAATTTTCTTGCGATAACGATATCGGGTTTAGTTTTTTTCAATGCCTCCAATTTTTTTTAAACCGCGTCTAAAGTTCAGAAAAAAATTTACATAATATTTTCAACTATTAATTTTTAAATTGGTATATTCAGATTCCTTATAACAAACATATCTAAAAGGTTATTACCTACAATTATCAGCAATTTAATTTCAAGTTATTTAGGATCATAAAACGGATTTTATGACGAAAACCACTAATTTAATGTAAATAAAAAAATAAAAAAAAAATTTAATATTCTACTAAAATTTAAACCCCTTACGTTTTATTAATATTTTCATTATCTAAATATATTTTTAAATTTTAGTTATTAGCCATAGGTTTTATGATATAAGAGCCCAAAATACCCCAAAAATTGAAAATGACACCGAATAACTTAAAATCTGAGGCATTAGATAAAATTCTGATTTCATATTTGAGATTAGCGCCAAAAATTTGACCAAAACTTATAGTTGCCATAAATGATGCTTAGGGTCGTCCAAATTTTGTTGTCCAATGTAATTGGCGAGATTCAAAAAATTAAATTTATTGTAAAAAAAATTATAGGAAGATTTTTTTAAAAATAATACAGTTAAAAAATTTGTAAAGAATTATTTTTTCCTTTATTCATTTAGTTTTTATATAACAGCCAGTTAAATCTAATAAAAATGATAAATGAAATATTTTTGGCCTATTTAGAATATTGAGAATCAACAGATATTTTTTTTATTCATATCTACAATTTAAAACGTAAAAAGTCAAATATTATGTTACACAGTGATATGATTTTTTGATATTATAAATACAAAAAACACAGATTTAGGGATAATAAATTTCAAGATTAAAACAGGCAGTATTAGCTTTAATAATGAATTTAGAAAATAAATATTTCGACCCAATAATAAATAAAATATTTCAATATTTTTTACTAATTTTAACTTGGCTTGATTTTTTGGTAACTTAAAAAAATTTATTAAATATATTTTGCGCCCAAAGTAGCACTTAGATGCTCAAAATAATGAAAAAGCTCTAAACTTTTTCTGATAGATGCGCTCAAAGTTGCCTCAAATTTTATTTTGCAAAAAAATAAAAAAAATTTGCCTATATGTGGTCAAAAATCACTTCCGATCAAAAACATAGATTTTTATCACCACCCAAGGACCCGTGTACAAATTTTCAGCCAAAGCGGAGACAAGGGAAAAAGTTTGTCGGTTTGAGGTGGAATTGACCATATACGAATAGAAAATATTAATCATAATTTAAAAAACATTGTTAAAAATTATTATCAAAATTTACACAGCTCGCTGACGATTAAATAAATCATTATGTTCAAACAAATCTTAAAAGTTTTTTACCCATGTAATAGAGACCTTTTACAAATTATAAGGCCTAGATGGATCTTAGCCTAGGGAGTAAAATAGAGTTTAAACGAGATAATAATTAAAGAATTGAATGGTAAAAATTTTAAAATTGTGATTTAATATTATAAATTTTTAAACAAAAATATAAAATTTTCAACCGCGTTTTTAATTTGCCATTTAAAATGAAATGAATGTCCATAGCAACTTGTCTTTAACCATGTCTATTTTTGTTTTGATTTGTCAAAAAATATAAGAAACTAACTATTTTACGGACATTGCACGTTTAATTGGCTTACTAACTATTGTTCATAACAATAAGAAACCGACATATAACTAAATAGGGCCTTTAGAAGAAATTGAATGAGCTCAGTCAGCTTAAATCAAAATTGAAGGTAGTGTATACGTTATAAAAAGAAATGTTTATATTTTTATTTCAAATTTTGTAACTGAATTTTTGAATGGTTGCAATATCATCTAATTATATAGAAAAAATTATTGTTTGCATATTCTTTACTCTATCTATAGGATTATGTTTTTTAATTTCATATTTGATTTAGGGCTTGCACCTCTTATATCAAAGGTCAACAATTTTTTGAGAGTTATAAGCTAACTGCGGAGATCAAACCTGCCATGTTTAAAATTTTTAAACCGTTTACCGTTTTTTCTTTAGTTAGTCAGCTATAAACATTGAAATTATTAAAAATTTGGAAAAAAAACATAAATAAAAATTAAATGAAATTTATTTTATACATATATACAACAACTTCAAATAAAACTTTTATTAACCGATAATTTATCGTATTGTGTTAAAGTTTGGACGCGAAATATTTTGTATTATCTTAGTGCCGATGTAAAAGCTTGATGTACTTAAAAATTTTTCTCGTTATTTGTTATGTTAAATATATGACAAGGGATTTTTATATCAAAATAAGATTTTTAAATTTTTTTAGGGTATTCTCGATCTTTAATTTTGTTAAAAAAGGCCGTTTTTCGATATGGAAGGATATAAGGAGCCAAGGCCAGAAGAAACTAAGGAAAACAAAAAATATATATGATATAAAGCCATCATGGAGATAAAACTCTTTTATGTTTTATAAAATTTACGGTTGTGCCATTGATCTTTGTTGACCTGTGTATTACTTCTAATTATTTGGAAATTATAAAAATTCTGTAAAGCCGCTAAACTATATCTCTACATTCAATCAACTATTTAGGCACCTCCCTATCGTTCCTACCAGAGTTCGTTCCTCGCACTCTGAGGTTGGCATTTTGCCAAACAGTACTAACAGTAGCCATTTTGGATCAATCGCCCAATCAAACACCACAGACCGCGTTTTGAATGTGACTTATCGCGCTAACTCGAAAATCAGTTGCGCATCGAAACGGGACACGTTAAGGGTTTTTGATTATACCAGGGATGCTTGGAACTATTTTAGGGAGAAGAGACATCGGTTTTATTATTTCCCAGGCAATATGGTAAGATTATTATTATAATTCAGGGCTGGAAAAAAAAACTAAATGGGCTTTTTTTTAACAAGTTTTTGGGTTTTTTTTTTCCAAATGCCCACAAACTCGTGGGCATGGCAAAAGAAAAGCCCCTTTTCTTGCTTAAAGAAAAGGGGCATGTTTCAAAAAAGCCCCTTTTCTTAAAAAAATACTCCTAGGAGCTTTAAGAAAAAATTACCCACCCATCAAAAATTTTTGAAATTATTATAGAAAACATAAAATGGGTATTTTGGGGCTCTTTTTAAGAGCCACTTTTTGTGGGTTTTTTTTGCCCCTTTTCCTAGTAAACGCTTTTTTTGAATTCTTATATTGCCCTTTATTTTTGCCCCCCTTTCTTTTTTAATGTTTTAGGGGAAAAAATGAGCCAAAGTTTTTTGGCTCATTGTTTTCCCAGCCCTGTTATAATTGTTATCGTATGTCACAAGGTATCTTTTCAAAAACAAATCGCGGCCATTTCCATCGATAATAAGAATTTTAATTTAAAAACTTCTATTTGGTGTACACATTTTATTTGATTCATTTATAATAATTAATATATCACACGAACTAAATAAAGTTAATACATGAAGGTGTAGGGGTTAAGGTTTAAGTGGGAAATGATTTATACCGAACCTAATCTAAGTTAAGTAAGCAAAAATGTATATTATTAACGTAGGAGACAAAAAAATTTAAGAGGAAACACGTTAATATATGTTTATTAAAATTCAAGTCTACTATTAAAACGCTTTCAGACTCATTTAGTTTTTTTTAAATTATTATAAAAATATACTTTATTTCACAATTTGTATAAGGCTTTTAGCAAAACCATTTTAAATGAAATTAATATAGAGCGGCAACACTTAATTAATATGCTCTTCAATGTCAAAAAATAATATTTTTTAAAAAAACTGAACGAATTTTGGACGCGCCTTCATAAAAACTTTATTAATTTAAAATTCCATATTACGACCCACCCAATTGAAGAAGTCTTTGGTCAATAAGTTACCAAGAAAACAAATAATTATAGTAAAAACATACAATCATTATAGTTTAATTATATATTAATTTCTTCAATATCACTATTAACAATAAATTGGCCTTAATTCTTCATAATAAGACTATTAGCTTGTGGCTTTTGAATCTATCCAATTTAATTTAAGATTAGATATATCAATCAGCAGATAATTTGTATATAGCCCGGGAGGTTTCACATATATTGATTGTAACATTTGACGAGCTCTAACCAATAACTCTAAATTACCTAATCAGTTATGACATAGCAAAGGTTCTTGGGACGGTTTGAAAAACACCTCAAATTAGAGGCATTTATCAAGTTGAAAGTAAAAAATTTAGCTTTTGAGAAAACATAAAAGTTTATACAAACAAACAAATACTTGGTTAGAGGTTTCCCCCATACCTTTCCCCACCTAGGGGTGCCATTCTCATTAGGGCTTTGACTCTTTAACCCGAGCAAAGCAATTAATATTGCAAAATAGCAAGATTTGCACGCACGCCGGCGACCTAGGTTTTTAGCCTAGGCTCTTACTTTTAGACATATCGTTTAAGACCTACTGCCTAAGCAGGCCACTCAGAAGCTATAAAGTGGTTGCACATTTATACTATATTTCCGAAGAAAAAAAGCTTCTGGGCACGGAGTCGAACTCGCAACCTTCTGCGTCTAAGGCATAAGGCTTGCCACTGAGCTATCTGAGCTTATAAAAGTTTATAAGGCTTTTGTATACAACTCAATCTAAACACATATCAAAAAATTTTCAAACAAATAGATCGTATTCTTTTTTGATATAGTTTAAGATTTCATCAGTTGTTCCAGTAGAATGGTGTACCCTTACCTCATATAACTTGGAATCTGACAATTATTTGGTCTTTTACATACAAAGGAACAGAATGGTGAGTAACAGGTCCAAAATTAACTATTGAAAATTAATATATTTTACTATATTACAATTGACACAATTTTCAATTTATATTTATTAATGTATTTTTTTTAAATTATTTAAAAATTAACTTATTTAGATTGAGGGTATGTAAAAAACCATTCTTTTTTAGACTTTTAGTATTTTCTCACATTGTCATGTATTTTATTAAATATGAGTTTTCTTTTTTTCTCAATTAATTAGTAAGTTCTCATTCATTGTCTAAAAACACTTGCAACCGGTGTTCACCCTTTTCGTTTAAACTCTGACGATAGCTATCTATTTTTTAATGTAACCAAAATAATTCGTTTATTTCGCTTTATTTAATTAATTAACTTAAAAATTTTAAATTATTTTACTTATCTACTGTATTTTTAATGCGTCAAAGTTTAGTCAAAAAAGGCGTTTTTATAATGTAAAATAAATTATAGAGACAATGATTCTTGTGATTCCAGACTCATATTTTATATTTAGACGCCACCGGCATTATACACTTTAAATGTCGGGGTAAATATTTGGAAAATCTTGCGTAATAGACCTGACCTCTGTATTTTTTATAAGCAGAATGAATGGCATGATTATAATACATATGTTTGGGTTATGAGACAAAAATGAAAACTTATATTAAAATGATCAATTATTGAAAGCCCTTTTTCCTTTAATTCAAGAGGAGGCCTTTAACTATTTTAACTCGAGCAAAACAATGACACTAACTTGATATTTAAAAAAATGCCGAATGCTGCTTCCTTAGGTTTTTAGCCTAAGATTTAAGACTTATTGTCGAAAGTTTACTAATGGAATAAACCAAGATATATTTAATGGGATATGATAAAAATGGTGAAGTAGATTAAATAAATTGCATTTTAAATATTAATTAATCGTAAAATATAATACATAACTAAAAATAGCTTATTGATGTGACCAACTTCAAAATGGTTGTACTCGTGTTGCTATTTTTAAAGAAAAGCCCCGTTTATGTATGGAATCGAACCCCACCGAATGTTTACCCTTATGTTCTCTTAGCCCATGATTAGTAGAGTAACACAAGCTGAAACTAAATTATAATAAAATAAGGATGCCCTTGGCCTCAAAGTAAAATGTTATTAAAATACACTATCTATTTTGCCATAATTTTTAGGTCAGATATAAAATTTTATGTTAGCTTAATCATTTTTAAACCAAACTCCTTATATTACATAGTTTACGGTAGAACAAAACAATAATGGTCTCGACATCAGGGCTACTTACGATAAGGGTCAGCAGATCAAAAATTCAACGGATTCCACTAATATCAGCACAACAACCCATTCACAGTGGTATTTGCCAAAGACGCTACTCTTCAATATAACATGCCAAAAGCCAGAATGGTTTTACAAAACTGAAGAAGCGTTTTTATCTTGCCAACAAATTTTTCAAATTATATCAAATTCCAGCTTCACTTTCACATTATCATACGCTTATTGCACAGAATAACACCGGACGAATGAACGACCCTAAGCATCGTTTAAAACTATTTGGAGTTGATCACGAATTTTAGAATTTCAACGCCTTAAATTTTTAGTTATTAGGTTTCCAACTGATGATTTTATATTTTTGGGAAATTTAAGGAAATTTCTAAATTTTTCAATAAATAGTTCTAAGACTTAAACGTTTTTAGACACAATCGGAGGCTTTAGGGGACTAAAAAAATAACTACAAAACTCTGGGCAAGTTGTTTATGCTGTTATTTGTTGCCCAGTGTAATGTTACCAAATTAATTATGTTGTGTTAAATAAAATTTAATATTATTAAAGCTGAAATATAATAAAAATAATTTCGTGTATGCCAATAAATATAGGAAAATTTTAAAATTTTGAATCTGGAGAGAGAAACGATATTGTTTGTAATAAAACAGAACAAAATTCTATGAACTGATTGCTAGGCATTTTATAAAAAAAACTCTATTTTACAATAAATGTTTCCTTAGATTGATAATAAATAAATAAGAAACTATAAAAAAACCTTTCAAAAAAAATTAATGTTTTACTTTTAAAATTATAGTTTATTTTAATTTTTTCTCTTTTGTTTATGTTCAACATTAAGACATATTTAAAAACATACATATATATAAAACGAATTAAATTGTAAGCATAAATATAAAATAATATGCGATGTAAAATAAGCAGGATTAAAGAAAAAATGTAAATTAAAAATTTTTTTAATATGAAAAAAAAATAAATATAGGTAAAAAAAATTTATAAACTAAATTAAAAAAAAATGCAAAATATTTTAAATTAGTAAAATTAAATATATTCAAAAATAATTATTAGGTTAATTTTAAAGATATTCTCTTCAAATTACGGATCTTAGAGTTAGTGATACATTATTGTTTATAAAATTTGTGCATATGTATTTTATTTAAATTTGCACATTATATATTTTGTCCGCAAAAACAATAACATATTACTTGAGTAGGGCAGGAACCGGGGGGGGGGGGGGGGGGGGGGGTTAAGCCTATAGAAAAAAATTGGTTTTGGTTCCCCCAAAGCGAATTTCGCATTTTTGATTTATTTTAAGATATTATAATAATCACCGAAATAAATTTTTTTTTAAACTATAATAAGGTAAACTGCATTAAGCTCTAATGATACCGCTTTGCGTCGTGGAGTTATTTTCTACAGAGAACAAAAAGTATCAATCATCCCCTCCATATTTATAAATCAGGAAATATTTTATAGCTTAAAAAAATTCTGAATTTAGGGCCTATGTAAGCTTTAACCCGGGCTTAAATTTAGTAGCTGGAAGAAAAAGAATATTATGGCCAAATGGTGGTGACATCATTGTAATTTTGACTCCTAAGAATTCTTTTTTCAAAAAAAATTACCTGTGGATAGGTTAAATTTAATAATAAACAAAATTTTTAAACTGCTATTTTTTTCTATTTATTTAAGTAAAAAATAACCTTAGCCAAAAAATACTTAGCATCTAGATCCTTATATCAAACGTAAATATTTTTTTTATACCACTTACTCAGAACACAGATCAAACAGGGCTGAGAAAAAAAATTATGGGCTTTTTTTAACAAGTTTTTGAGTTTTTTTCCCTAAATGCCCACAAACTTGTGGGCATGGCAAAATACAAGCCTCTTTTCTTGTTTAAAGAAAAGGGACATGATTAAAAAATGTCCCTTTTCTTCTAAAAAAAAATTTCAAGGAGCTTTAAAGAAAAAATAACCCACCAACATTATTATAAAAGAAAAAATCAAAAAATTTTCAAATTTATTTTAAAGAAAACAAAAAATTGGCTTTTTGAAGCTCTTTTAAAGCTTTTTTTTGGAGGGGGGGTACCTATCTTAGTAAGGGCTTTTTTTGATTTCTTATATGGTTATTGTAGCTCCCTTTCTTTCTTTATTTTTTGGGTAAAAAAATGAGAGTTTTTGGCTCATTGTTTTCCCGGCACTAAGATCGACAGATTAATTTTTGAGATTTATTAGCTAACTACGGAAATCCAACCTGCCATCTTAGGTATTTTCAAATCTGTTTACCGTTTTTTCTAGCCATAATAAGTTATTTAGCTATAAACATTTAAAAATTAAAAAAAAATATCAAAAAAGCAAAAAAAATTCAAAAACAAAAATAAATTAAATCTTTTCTTGCATATTCACAATCGCTAAACTGTTAAATTTATATCAAATGATACTTTTGTTAAAAAACGGTTATCGTGATAAGATTGAAGGCATTTTGTCTTATCTGGCGGATGCAGTTTAATTTACTAAAAAATTATATAATTTTTGTCAATTGATATATTGAATCTAAATTATTAGGAATTTATATGCAAAAAGATATTTTTTCTTCAAGGTATTGATTGAGGTTGCAAAATATATTAAAAAGGCCATATTTTTGATATGAACGAAAGTAGCCGAGGGCGAGAGAAACTACAAAAAACGGAATATATATATGAGAGAGGGCCATGCATTCTTGTATGTTTTCATAACCTATTATTTGTGAAATTGATATTTGCGACCTTTTGTCGAAAATACAAAAAAACTCGTAGAAAATTTAAAAACAAATTAGCTCTTATAAAGCGACAAATATAAAACGTTTGTTGGCATTAAAAAAATATTGGGTATCCTTAAAAAAACCAATTTGTCAAATTATTCACTTTTATCCAAATTTTTTTCATTCCCGTAACATTTTTTTGGAAATATTTATTTAAAATGGATTTGCCAATTTTTGACGGATACTTTAATTTAAAAATAAGAGCCAAAATTAGCATTTAAAATTTTAGATCAATCTAGTTTATAGGTTAACCAAATATAAGTGACCTTGTAATTTACATTTAAATTACTTTTAAATAGAATTGTTAAGGTAAAGAATATAGCTAATTATAAATTTAGCCTATCTAACTTCTTTTCTCGATAAAACTTTAGTTGTGATGAAATGTTGCGTCTAACCCTAAAAATCCCATTTACCCTCCTTTCGAATACAGGTGCACTAATTAGATAAAGCTTCTAAAATTTTTAAGTCAGGGTAAAAATAAATATTTACACTTAAGAATCAATTAGATTGAGGTTAAATTACACTGGTCGACAAATTATGACTTCATATCTTAGACCAACAACCTGAAATATGTTTCTAGTGCAGTTTTTTATGCTGATTATCATGGTTTTTTCCGTTTTTTCCTACCTGATCTGGTTTTTATTTTATTCGATGTTAAAGTTGCCAAAATGTGCATTTTTGGCACACTTTGACCTTAATTTACACCATTAAAAAATTATAAATTATATTAACTTTTTATATTAAAAAAAAGCTTAAATTTTTATCTATTCAAATATATAATTATTTTTTTTTTATGTATTTTACTTTTTTAAAAAAACGAAATTTAAAAACCAACCTTATTTTATTTTATTTAATTTCTAGACCCATTGACGCCTTCGATGCTGCTTATGCATCGCTTCTTTCTCTCTCTCTCTCTCTTTATTTTTTGTTATAGAGTATGTGTTAAGTTTTCTGTTTGATTTAATTTCTTTCTATTTAATAAAGTTAGTTTGGTTCTTTTTTGGGTTAAATTTCATTTTTGGTTAACTTTTATGGTATAATTAAGCCTACAAAGTGACGGAAAAAATTTTTTAGTATTTTTTTTTGTTTTAATTAGTTCTAATTGAGTCATTTAAATTTGTTTAATAGTTTTTAGTTTAATTGTTTTTATTTCGATAAAATTATAATACATCAGCTGGTTTAGTTTAAAATCCAAAAGTTATGAAAATTGTATTCGTTTAGATGTGTAAAAAAGAGTTAATTGCAATTGTTTAACCCCTGCCCTCTTAACTGTGCAAAACATGTGTATTTGCTCACGTCTCTTTCATCAGTTTAAACAATTAAACTTTGTATAAGTGCCCTCAACGGGTCGAAACCAGTATTAAAAGTTTTTACATTTGAACCAGCCCGAAACAAAAATGTTTTTAGCCTGGCCTGACGTTTTTATGCCCTATATAAATATCGAATTATTTGAATAAATTTCGAAACTTGGAATTTAGTACCAGATGCCCGGCGGCAAAAAATTTTTTTACTGCCACCCCAAGAGTTTTTTTTGCCACCCCAAATGGAGAAAACTAGAATCGGGCCTGCTTTGAAATTACCCTGAAATCTCATTTTTTATAAATTTTCTATATAAATGTTAATATTTCGCGGGCACTAATAAATGCCTTAACACCAAAAAAATCATATAAATTCTGGCTTTGTTTAAGCCTAATTATTCAGAACTAGATACTAAGACTTTTGAATTTTAATGTAAAAAACCCTTTTTTTACTCAAAGGTGGTCGAATTGAGCCCAAATCCTTAATGTGACTAAGGCTTTTTTTATTTATTGGACATTTGTGATCAGTTGTTTTTATTTACAATGAATTATATTTTATATAAAACTAACAACATTTATATCTAATTAAGTATAATATCTAATTAAAAAAGGAATTTTTTAAAGAATATGAATGTTTGGGTAGAAATTTTTAAACAAATAAATAAAGAAATAAAGAGTGAGAGAGAGAGAGAAAGAAAGAAGCGATGCATAAGCAGCATCGAAGGCGTCAATGGGTCTAGAAATTAAATAAATTAAAATAAGGTAGGTTTTAAAATTTCGTTTTTTAAAAAAAGTAAAATACATTAAAAAAAAATAATTATATATTTGAATAGATAAAAATTTAAGCTTTTTTTTTAATATAAAAAGTTAATATAATTTATTATTTTTTAATAGTGTAAATTAAGGTCAAAATGTGCCAAAAATGCACATTTTGGCAACTTTAACACCGAATAAAATAAAAACCAGATCAGGTAGGAAAAAACGGAAAAAACCATGATGTTCAGCAAAAAAAACTGCACTAGAAACATTTTTCAGGTTGTTGGTCTAAAATTCTTGTCGACCAGTGTTATTTATTCTAAACACTTTTAAATCCCCTTCGATAATTATATTTCTAAACGAAGCTTTAATTTTTAGTACATTTCTTCAATTAAAATGGCAACATTATCTTGGGCAGCTTTAGGTTTGACAATCGTCTTAGCATTCTTTCGAAATGCAACGCCGGGTTGTTATTAATCTATATATATAAAATTTGAGCATCAAAATTTTTGTTACCAGTAAGCTCAAAAACGGCTAAACCGATCCCTATGAAATTTTACATGTAGATTCTCTAGGTGGTGGAATCGGTTCATACGTATCTTTCATGCGCCTAGGTCCTATGGGTCGTCCGCCCGAAGCAATTTAAAAAATCGCGTTTTTTATTTTTTGATCCCCGATAACTTTCTACCGACTAAACCGAATGAAATTTTATATACACATTCTCTTGGAAGCAGATTAATGTTTATTCTAGGTTTCATGCGCCTATGTCATATGGTTCGCCCGCCCTTAGCATTTAAAGTTTATGAATTTTCCGGATTTTCACGAACAACTTTTCTATTTATTTTTTCATCTAATTTGGCATTTAAAAAATACATTTAACGCTTTAAAAAAATTTTCCACATTGTCCTATGAGTCGCCCGCCAGAAGCAATTTAAACTGTTTTTTTTTTAAATTTTTTGCCATTTTTGGGCAAAATTTTTTGGTTTTGCTTTCATGATTAGGTGTATAAAAATATATGTATAATCCCCAAATTTGACTATTCTACCAATAACCTTTATGTTTTTATAGTCTTTTCTTTATTTTTTGGGCGGAATTTCCATTATTTTTTCATAATGAGCGAACCGATTACCACAAAATTTTATATGTATATTCCTTTGGAAACAGAATAGTATTTTTTTTTAACTTACAAACGCCTAAGTCATATGCGTCGCCCGCCCTCATCGTTTTATATTTTCATATTCCGAATTTTTTTGCCAATTTTTAGCTATTTAATTTATTCTTGCTTTTATCTAATTTGGCATAAAAAAATACATATAACAATATTTGACTTTTCTATCGCAAACCCATAAGATTTTATAGCCTTTTCTTAGTTTTTATGCAAAATTTTAACTATTCTCCCGTAATGGCTCAAATACCCATTAAATTTATATGTGAATTCCATAGGAGGTACAATAGGATGTTATTAAATCTTCACACACTTAGGTCTTATCGCTTGCCTAAAATAATTTGGGTTTTTTTTTTCAAAATTTTATCATTTTAAAAATTTATTCGTTTTTGCTTTTATCTGATTTGGCATTTCGAAAACGAAACCCTATATAATGATCGGCGGCTATTGAGCAACCGATTCGAATATAACTTTTATATACAAAAAACTATATATCAATAACTAAATTATAAATAACAAAGACTATATATATATTCTAGCATTTGATTATTCAATTTAATTACTTCTAAGGTATGCAGGCAATTACCTTACTTGATTGGTGTTTCTTTGACTAAGATAATTATACATGTAACCAGGTACGTATGCAGAAACTTACCTAAAGGCAAGAGATATCTAAAGGGGGGCAAAAAAAATTTAGAAGAAAAAGTAAGTATTTATGCTTTTGTTAGCGTATAAGTTAATAATTGATCATTATATTAACTAAAAAATTCAATTTGAAGATTTTTATTGTTTTTAGAGTTTAATATATCAATTTTAACGGTATAAAAAATAAAATTATTAAGGGGGGCAATCCCCTTTGCTTCCCCCCTCCATACGTCTCTGCATGTGACTTATGTGTAGCCGAGATTGCATAGAATTCGTCGTTCTATGATAGATTTTAAAAAATTCTTCCATATTTCTACGCATATTCTGCAAAAAGGTATATTTTTAAATTTTTTAAAAGCCTAACTTCTATGGGTCGCCCACTCCCCCTAATCAAATATTATTTTAAACTGAATTTTTTGTCATTTTGGGCAAAATTTAAACTTTTCTATTACACTTAAGTTTTATAGCCCTAAATTTTTAGATGAAATTTTAACTAATTTTGAGCCTTCTAGCACCACTCATTTTTAATAATCCGATTATATATGCCTCATAAAATCATTAGCCAGTGCCGAGAATATCTCAAAAGGTAATAGAGAATTTTTCACAATTTTGACCATTTCAGGGTACTCATAATATACCTTCTATGCGCAAAAGTAATATTGAATTTCATCAAAAGTTATTAAAAGGTCATTCAGCCCGTAAATTATCTTTGTGGGCCTCCTATACCTATATGCTTTTAAAAATTTTATTTTCTCATTACATTTTTTCGGTCAAGAAATTAGGATATATTTTTAAGAGCCTAGGATATGGTTGACCATTTTGAGCATTTATTTCTATAAATTTATTAAGGTAAGACAACGTTTGCCGGGTCAGCTAGTTGATATCTGATAAATTTCACAGGTTAATAATCAATGTCAGAAACGTATTTTTATGAAAATTTTAAAAAATGCTTCCCGTGATACTAATCTCATATATGTTTTTCGTTTTTCTTAGTTTTTTCGGTCTTGGCTCCTTGAATCAGTCTCTAACAAAAAATGACCTTTTTTGACCAAAGTGACAGATCTAAATATACACAAAAAAAATTAAAAATCTTTGCATATTAAAATTCCCTGTAAGTTTTATTTTAAATACAAATAATGAAAAATTAATTTTATTATTATCAGGCTCTTAAATCGGCATTTAGAAAAAAATATTTCGCGTCCAAACTTAAATACTACACGATATATCATCGGTTTTTAATGAAAATATATAATTTAGCAGTTTATATTGTGAGTGTGCAAAAAAGTTTCAATTTATTTTTTGTTAAATCTTTTTTTGTTTTCTGACCTTTTTTTCTTTTATTTTATAATTGACTAACTAAGTTTAAATTAGGAAAAACGGATTAAATATTCTCTAAGAGGGCAGGTTTAATCTGTAGTTAACTCATAACTCTCAATAAATTGTTGACCTGTCTTTTTAAACTATTCTATAATAAAACACCATAAAATGTTCTTAATTATTCGACTCAAATTGATTTAAGTCGGTATGCTTGCAAGAATATTAAGGCTGGTAACTGTCCGCAAGACCAACAGACCGGGCCTAAGTCTGGAGCTGTAATTTCGGACAAAATTGATCCAAATTATGTCTTAAATTTTTTTTCCTATAGTTTATTACGAAGTATATTATTTCTTTGAGTGACTCACACCCCCAATTGATGGATAATTTTGTAAGGCATGTGGTCGGTGTTAAATTTTTATATTTTTAACATTCCAAAACACGATTTAATTATTCAAAAGATGCCACATTGTTCCCTTTGAGAATGGTTGAGCCAATATCAATTCAAGTTTTTAATAATTTGACAAGAAAAAACAATGGCTCTCTGTAAAAAAATACTTAAGAAATATTATTAAAATTATTACCTGCTACAAAATTATAGATTTATAGAATAACACGGAACAATATTAAATAGTTTTCTATAAACTCGTAAAAATTTTGAATTAAAACAAACGAACTTTGAACGCACACTAATAGTATCTCTTTTATTTTATATTTTTAGAAAAAGTAGATAGCCTTATTTACTATAAAGCAGACGTCATGTATCAATTTGTTTGGAGCCTGGCTAACCCAAAGCCATGCTACTTTTATGAAATTGAAATTTATCAAATCACGGCAACGGCAGTTGTGCCAAAAGTTATCTATCATACAAGAGTAAGATTACGCAAATTTTTTTATTACGCGTTAATTCGTGTACATATTGTAATTATCGATAATTTTGGCCTATAACCCTAATATTTGGTTCATAATTTATTATTTAATGAACACAGGTCACAACAGTCAATGTTATAATTAAGTTTATAAATATCTAAAAGCAGGGCTGGGAAAAAAAATAAAATGGGCTTTTATTTCACAGTTTTTTGAGTTTTTTTACCGAATACCCACAAACTCGTTATATAACCCCCTTTTCTTTGGAAAACAAAACTCCTAGGAGCTTTAAGAAAAAATAGCCCACCCATCAATATAGTAAAAAAATCAAAATTTTTCTATTTATAAAGAAAAAGAAAAATAGACCTTTTAGCGTTCTTTTTAAAGCCACTTTTTTGGAGTTTTGCCTTTTTTCTTAATAAGGGCTTACTTTAAATTCTTATTTTGGCCCTTTTGAAGCTCCCTTTCTTTCGTTAAATTTTGGGGAGGGGGAAAATGAGCCAAAATTTTTTGGCTCATTCCTAGCACTACATAAAAAAATGCATCCCCATGATGGCCATATATACTCCATTTTTCTTAGTTCTCGCCAACGTCTTTCTAGATCCGTTCAATCGAAAAAACTCCTTTTTTATTTTAATTTGAAAATACCTAAAAATCCTAGTAACTTATATATATCATCTCAATAGAAAATGTATTTTTTTAGTATTCTTACATCAGCTTTAGATAGTACAGATTATTTCGCGTCCAAACTTAAATACGAAACAATGTTTTTTTTTAAAATATTATTTTTGGTTTAAACAGTTTAACTGTTGTGAATATGCATACAAACATAAATTAATTTTTAAATCTTTTTTGGCATTTTTTCTAAAATTTTCAAATAATTTTTATAGATGGACAAGCGGATTTAAAAATCGATAGCACTTTTGATCTCCGTGTAGCTCATAACTTAATTTGTTGCTATTTAATAATTAAATTTTAACATAGTAATGAGCTTAATATTATACCTATTTTTGCAACAGTTGCCAAAAGAGGCCTGGATGCATGAAGTTGGACCTTACGCTGAGCCTGGTCGATACACATTCTTTTTGTACTGCGTGGCCCTGGATGAAGATGGAGAAAAACGCGTTGACAGGCTAAGCAAGGAATTCGTAATACACCGATAGAGGCACGTTCAAAATCATATCCAGCAATTCACAATTATTTTCGTCTTGTCGATAATATTATACTTTTAAGGATTAAAATGTATATGGTTGTATGTATACTCTATAGTCTACATACAACTTTTTGCTCAAAATATGACTTTGACTATCTTTTTCACATCATGAAAAAACAAATTTTATATTTTTTTACAAAAAAAACAAATATCATAAAAATTAAATTATATGTATTTAACAGGGATGGGCACAATTACTTTTTAAAAGTAATCATTATCATTACAACTACTTTAGAAAAAAATGTAATTAATTACTAATTACCATTACTGTTTTTAAAAAAGTACTTAATTACAATCAATTACAATTACATAAATTTTCAAGTAATTAATTACTAATTACAAGTACAATTACAATTACTTTTTCAAAAATTTTTATATATAAAATTAGAAAACACGAAAATAATAATACACAAAAATAAAAACACTTATTATATAGACAATATGTAAAAAGATTCATTTATTTTGGATATAAATGCTAAATTATATAATTAAAAATATATTTGAGTTAGTGGAAGAAAGTTTGATTAGTTACTAAATCCTTATAGCCGGTTTCGTATTTATATTTACTTTTTAAAACAATTAATTTCTCAAACAACTCATTGGACAATCTGTTTCTATTAAATCTATTTAATAAAGTGACAAGACTGAATAATCTTTCGACTGAGGCTGATGAGCCTAATATCGTGTTATACTTAAAAAAAATCTTTTTAATTGTTGGGTAATTTTCTAACATTGGTAGCTTTTCACTATTATCATTTAAATATTTTAGAACCTCTAATTCTGCCTCATCGTAGAGATCATTTGTTAATTTTGATTTAGGTAAATTTTTAAACCTGTATAAACTTTGATTTTTAGAAACATTTTGACTTGAAGATATGTCAATTTTTTTCATTTTTTTTGCTTCTGATATCAATAACGATTTTAAATTTTCTTTGTTCTCCCTGCCCTCTACCCAGTCTAATTTAAAAAATGGATGAGACATTGATGCTAATATTGCAAAATTGGAATTTACCGACATAGTAAAATGGTCTTCAAACCTAATTTCAAAACTAGAAATCATTTTTGAGACAAGGTTTTTACAAAATTTTAAATTAGGTTTAAGGTCATTTAAATCCGCTAATTTTTCAAATAATGTTGGCACTAGTTCTCCATAAAAAAACGTTTTTTCATTTTGAAAAAAATCTAAAGCTTTGGCTAAAGGTTTAGCAGTTTAGGATATTGCTTCTTTAAAAAGTTATTAAAAATATAAAATTTCTTTGGGTCAAATAAACCCAAAGAAGTGTTAAACGTGTCGATACAATTTAAAAAATATAACTTTTAAAACAAACTAATGCAAGAAAAAACAAAAGCAGGTTTCTCTTAATATCTATATACAATCTTTAAGCATATTAATAAATTCAAATGGAATGATTACTTCAATATAATGATTACTTTGAAAAAGTAATCATTATCATTACAATTACTTTACTAAAAAATGTAATTAATTACCATTACAATTACTTTATAAAAAATGTAATTGATTACTAATTACTAATTACTATGAGAGTAATTAGTAATTGTAATTTAATTACAAGTAATCGTTACTTGCCCATCCCTGG
>JAUIRJ010000200.1:0-35171 GCA_030555515.1 Acutogordius australiensis | reverse complement strand
CCCATTAATGCCGAAGGCACAAAAATTTCTAAAAATTAAATTTATTTTGCAATAATATTTATTAATAAGCATCATATAACAATTGATCATTAAATAATTGTAAAAAATTATCACTGAATAATGTGATGTTCCAGAAATGGAACATCCGGCACATTTATTGTATGTTTTTATAATAGTTATTGTGTAAAATAAATTGCTTAAAAAGATATAAGATATGGAAATTAATTGCAAGTATAATTTTATCATTTGGTATCATTGTGCATGAAAAATAAAAATATGATATAAATGAATGATAAAAATGATATAAAACTTTGGAATTTAGAAAACGAATAGTAAAGTAAGATTGATTATTACGAAAACATTATATGCTAATTTGAAAGAATATATATGAAAAAAGGTTATATATAACTAATGATTAATATGAGGAAATTAAATTAAACATGAACATAAGCGTTAAGCATAAAAAACACCATATTTAAAATAGTGAGCAAAAATTAGCTGATTATAAGCAGTGTATTTATTGTATTAATCTAACAAATTTATGCTAGAGGTTGTTTTGATAAAATTATAAAATTCATCAAAATTCAACGCCCAGTTAATAATTTTTCGTGTCTTTGAAGAAACAAATCATATCACTACGCAGGCTTACTTGCCAGCTTACTAGAAGTTATTATTTTTTTTTAAAGATGAAAATGTGGCCTCACAACTCGACGTAGAGCCAAATAACAAACTTATAGAAAAAATGTTAAATAGATTAGGAAACGCATCTTTGTAATCTTATAAAAATTAACAAAATCATAAGTAACATATTTTTTGTAATTATTAAGTTTTTATTTAAAAATTATTGGCTAAGTCATTTATTTTAGATTATAAATTTTTATCAATATTTCTTATTATTAATAGACTCTAATTTATTAGTATCTAAAAAAGGTAAAGGGAATTTAAAGATTTTATATAAATATTATCGGTAAATCTATTATCAAAAAAATCAATAGATAAATCAATAATATTAAATATTTTTAATTGAACATTAATATTTAAATTATTCTCAAACTTATGAGTAAATAAAAATTAGAAAAATCTTTAGGTTTAGTTTTTGTTTTATCCATAGATAAAATATTGTCATTTAAAAAAGTATTATATATATCAAAACAGTTTTTGTATAAATCTTCAAATGTATTTTTATTACTTAATATTAATTTCTAACAAACAATGGTGTATTAAATCAAAAGTTTAAGAAACATAAATCGTTTTGCATTGGAATTGATCATTAATTATTTTTTACAAATAAAATAATTTTTTCAGATGACAAATTTAAATTAGATTGATGATTATAAATATGGTCAAAAAACCCCGACCTTCGACCCTGTGACCTAAAGATATAAAAAATTTTTTAGTTTTAATTTTTATAAGAGTATTTAATATTTTAATGTAATTTTTTCAAAAACGTTGTAGTGACCACACCACCAGTGGGGCAACAGCCGGAGTATGGTCCCCACTTACTAACTTTGATTGCATCATGTTAAAATAATTTATGATGGGAAGAAAAAAAAATTAAAAAAATTTTTCCCTTCACTTAAAATTTCAAGACAATATTTTACAATAAGATGTCGGTGGTTAAAGCAGTGAATATACCGGAATTGGTGTCCAGCTATTTTAGAAACACAACATCACTTTTAACCACATGTATTACGTTAGCACCATTTTAGCAATGTGCAATCAGGTTTTTGGTTCTAGATTATATTCTAACAAAGTTGACAAGTGAGAAAATTTCTTAGGCATTAGATTTATGAATTGCTTTGACAAATACAAAGCTTTCTTTAAAATCAAATATTTCTATAAATCTAATAAAAATAACTTCTGTGTTAGTTTGCTCTCTCTAGCGGATGAGAAGTGTTGATGAATGAACTCTATTTTTAAAAAAAATATTTTTAAAATGATATATTTTAGATATTTTTGGCGTTATAGAATGTGGAAGAAAAAAATAAAATTTATACGTATTTTATTGAAGAAAAAAATAAAATTTATACGTATTTTATTTTTTTTTTTTTGGGGGGGGGGGGGGGGCAAAGGGTCTAGAATTGTGCCTGTAATTTTATTAAAATTATAATAAATTAATAGTATAACTTTATATGGCGCACTTCCAGTTGCATGCTTAAAATTGATTTTGGCACCGTAACTAAAAGTAGAGATGTAGGGCAAGGGGGCATTGTTTTAGCAGGTGAATGTGGCCTTTAAATTTTGCCAGAGTTGTAAAGCCTGCATGCTATAATAATCCGGAGAGTGCGGCGTCATTTTGATGGATATTATGGTATTGGCGGAGCGACGCGCTTAATCCTATTGACCCTAGGGGTTATGAGCGTCGCCGCATAGCAATTTAAATGCTCTTCACCAGAAAAAAATAATTATGGATTTAGGATTTCAAAACAACGTTTGGAGGTAATAAAGAACCACTTTGAAAAATATTTTGGCACAGGCGGCCTAATAAGTCATACTTATGTATGTTCTACAATCCCGTTTTTTCGGCAAACTATTTGAGTAGAATTATATAGAGTTTGTTTAGAGAAAATCGAATTTGTAAATCTCTTAAGGCAGGTTTAATCTTTGTAGTTTCAAAAATATATTAATTTGCGATGACGACGGGTTTAGTTTTATTTCCAACGCCTCCAATTTTTTTTATAACCGCGTCCAGAGTTTGGAACAAAATTAAAATTTATTAAACTATTAATTTTCTAAAAATCCATTGGCATTTCAGATTCCTTATAAAAAACATATACCTAAAATTATTAACAATTTACTTTCAAGTTATTTAGGAACTGAATTTTAAAATAAAAACCACTAATTTTAAAATTAAAAAAATAAAATTGAATTTTATAAAAATTAAAACGCCTTACGTTAATAATGAATATTTCGGTTATCTAAATATATTAAACTATTGTTACTACCCATAGGTTTTATGATATAGAAGCCCAAAATACAAAAATTAAAAAATCTAAGTTATGACACCGAATAACTAAAAAAGCATTGGCCAAAATTCTAATTTCATATTCATCAGCACCAAAAATTAGACCAAAAACCATAGTTGCCTTAATTGATTCTTAGGGTCGTCCAAATTTTGATGTCCTACGAATTTTTATCAATAATACTTATTTTTAAAATGCTCAATTTATTTATATATAAAAAAGGGGTAATCAAATTTATAAAGGGGTTTTAAAGATAGGTAAAAAATCAATAATAATAAAATGCTTTTATTTTTCATTAATATTTAAATTATTCACAAACTTAGTGTAGAAAATATATAAAAATCAGAAAAATAAATCTTTAGATTTGATTTTTTTTATCTATAAATAAATCATGGTATTTAAAAAAGTATTATATTTATCAAAACAAAAATAAAACTCTAAATGTTTGTATCATTAACAAACAATGGTGTATTAAGTCAAAAGTTTCAGAAAAATTGTTTTGCATTGAAATTGATCATAAATTATTTTTAATAAATAAGATAATCTTTCAAATGATAAATAAAAAAAAATAAACTGATGATTATAAAAATGGTCAAAGAACCCATACGCTTCTGCCCAGTGACCTGAGGATATAATAACTTTTTTATTTTTAATTTTTAAAAGAGTATTTAAAATTTTTATGTAATTTTTTTTAAAAAACAATGCGTTAGTGACCACCGATGGGGCAACAGCCCGGGTATGGTCCCGCATTCACTTACTTCCTTGATTGCATCATGTTGAAAAATTATGAAGGGGAAAAAATATTAAAAAAATATTTTCCTTTCCTCAAAATTTTAAGACAACAAGATGCAATCAATTTACAATGTAGATTTGTATCCCTACCAATAAGTTTTCCCGCTTTCAAAGTTTAAATATGGACTTTTAAATTATTCAATTTTCGGTGAATAAATTTAACAGTTTAACTATTGTTGTGCCAAAAAAATTTATATTTGTTTTCTAATCTATTTTTCGTTTTGACCTTTTTTTCTAAAATTTATAATGTTTATAGTTTGATTAGGAAAAATATTAAACGGATTTGATATTCCTTGAGATGGCAAGTTAAATTTTTGTAGTTAACTCATAACCAAAAAGTTGACATAGACAATGAACAACTCCTTTTCCTTGGTACTGATGGTTAAATAAAATGTTTTTAAACTTAAAACTAATTTATTCTGTAGCATTTGGGCTCGATTTTATAATCATTTGCCAAATAACATAAATTCTATAATATGGATTAAATATACCATAAAAACACCATAATATTTAGACATCTAACCGTGTGGTTATGGAATATAACAAACATTAAAATTTACCGTAATCAAGATCAAAAGCAATGTTCAGCCCTTTCACACCTACCATTTGTAGTATAAGATTAGGCTTGGCCTATATAAATCAAAAGTTTTCCCCTGCAATCAAATTTTGCCTAAATAACTTATTATCAGGAACTTAAAAAATGAATTAGTTATTACACGTTACAGGTATTAATTCTACACTTATTTATTTGTAATCTAAAAAAAATTTTATACCACGCAATATATAGCTTTGGCTTGTTTTATAAGACCAAACCGAGACTGAAATAAAAAATCAAAATTCAGGTAGGGCTAAAATTGAAAAATATGTTGGGGCAATTAAAACCCTCTACTAAACTACTTTTTTTAACTATCCCAGATACTTCCCGTTAAAACAATATAAAGTTCTTATTTTTAAGTGCTTAATTTTTATTTTTTATTTAAATAGTATCCATAAGTTTATATTATATTGCATTTATTAACATTATATATTATTATAAGCAAAATCAAAAAAAGCTAATGGTTTGTAATAAACCATTTTAATTATAATCTTTAATTAATTTTTAAACATTGTTCAAAACAACCAAATTCGGTGAGACTTTTCCTTGATCTCCTGTATACTAAATATATAAAAGAATAATGATTTAAAAATGACTTGACACTTCTGCAAGGGTTCATAAGATTTATTAAATAGTTTACTAATTAAAGCTTTTAATTTTTTTATTTTTTTATAAATAAGGCAATATATAATTGAAAAATAATATATTTGTATAAAAAAGGAATATTTTAACAAGAATCAAAAATATGTAATTTAAACATAAAAACTTTAAATGTAATTATAAAAAAATATGATATCTATTTTAATATATATATTCGAAGAAAGAAGAATAAACATAATCACAAATCTCTAAATAAAACTTCTTAATTATTGTGTTACGCTGTTTTTTTGCAAAAATAATCTTAAATTTTTTAAAGTATTTTAAAAATTTTGTAGTTTGTTTAGGTCAAACATTTTTAGAATATTTTTTATTGTAATATTCTTTTAACATAGTCCAACAAATTATTGAGAGCTTTGAACTAACTAGGGCAATCACCTACAATTTTAGAAATCGCTTGCCGTTTTTTGTAATCAAACTTAGTTAACTATAAACAATAGTAATTTCAATGTCGGCAAAAATAAAAAAAATGAAAAACAAAAATAAATAGTTTAACATATTCAAAACAGTTGAATTTAAACTTTAAATAAGATTGCTATTAAAACAATTTGTGTCGTCAAGTTTTTAAGCACAAAAGTCTGTTTCATCTAAATGCTAATGTTAAGAGCTCGATATATAAAAAAATTTCTTATTAATAAGTAAGTTAAAAGAAATTTTTATTAAAGATTCTAAAATTTATTCTTGGGTATTCTCGAGGTTGCAAAATCTGAAGGCCATGAATACGATATGGACTAATCTAAGGAGCTGAAGACAGAAGAAACTAAGATAAACGGAATCATTAAAGAATTATTATCAAATAAGGTTGAGGTTTGTATAAATATTTATAATGTGTCAATATTTCATTCTAGCTTTTATATATTTAGTCAAGGACAACTGTTAGCCGCCAAGACCAAGCATATATAACAGACAATTAAGGTTAAAACACGAAATCTAAAACATTTAACATAGTAAAGGCCGTTAACCATTTAAACAATCAATTACACTAGACAACAAAAAAAACAACATAAACGATTTTTCGAGGGTTTTGTAGAGAATTTTCTTGCAATAACCATCCCGGCTTTGGTTTTTTTTCCAATGCCTCCATTTTTTATAAACCGCGTTTAAAGTTCGGGAAAAAATTTACAAAATTTTTTAAACTGTTAATTCAAAAAATCTATTGACTTATTTATATTCGTTATAAAAAACATCTAAAAAAGGTTATTACCTAAAATTACTAGCAATTTGCTTTTATGTTATTCAGGATCAAACACAGGATTTTATGACGAAAACCATTAATTTTATAAAAATAAAAAAATAAAAAAAATTAAATATTTAAAAAAATTAAACGCCTTACGTTAATAATGAATGTTTCCGCTATCTAAATATATTTTTGAACTTTTGTTTCCCATAGGTTTTATGATGTAGAAGCCCAAAATACCCCAAGAATTGAAAATCTCAACTTTGACACCTAATAACTAAAAATCTGAGGCATTGGCTAAAAAGAGGGGGAATAAGAGGTGTTGCCATTTGAATCACCAATATGGTGATAATACCTCTACGAACAAATACGCGGCAACTTTAGAGTGGTTCTGATTTCATATTTGTGATCAGCGCCAAAAATTTGACCAAACCATAGTTGGCATATATGATGCTTAGGGTCGTCTAATTTTTGTTGTCCAGTGTAATCAATAAGGTCTTTTAAACAATCAATTACCAACAAGAATGTGTGGATGCATGCTATTATATTTTCATAAACTTGTTTTTTTTAACATTGATATTAGTTGACTAGAATAATATGAGTCTACAAACTGAAATATTTAATGTAATTTTTAAATAAGTGCATATAACACTGGACAACAGAAAAAAAACTACGATATTTACAGCTTTTTTAATAATTTTGTGTAGATCATGATGGCGCCTTTAGTTTTACTGATGCCTCTAAAAATTTTTAAAATGACCACAAAGTCCAAAAATGTGATTTTTTGACCTTTAATAAGAATTAAAAAATTTGGTGCCTTTGAAAGAGCATAGTCTCACGCATCGGATTCTGAAAAAATTAATTAATTTGCTTTATTAGAACTGATATTTTAATCTAAAATTTATAAAATGTTTTTTTTTAAGTTCATTGAACTTTTTCACTCAAATCACTGACTCTCTGCCCCTTATCTGTTCCTTACGCTTCTATTCCCATAATTTTTTCATAAACTTTATCATTTTCTTTCAACATACTTATATCTCTCTTGGTTAATTCCCATGTTCCGCGTCAAGGAATTAAAGGTGCTTAATAGTAATATACGAGCGCCGCTTAAATATTTCTAATAAATTGGGAGTTAGGTTAATATTAAGTTATGTAAGTCTTAGGGCGTTATGTTTAGAATAAAGGTTGGTATTAAAATTTAATTAGGGTTAGGGTTTAAAAAGTTAATGTTAGGTTTGAATTTCCATTGAAGGGCTGGCTGGTTTTGTGGGCTAGATAAGTTTTAGTGTACATAAGGCTATAAATTTTGGCTTAAAAATATTTCCAAGAGTTATGAGCTAACTATAGTCAGACCTGCCATCTTAGAGATTTTTAAATCCGTTTACGGTTTTTTAATCTATAAGTCAGTTATAATAATTGAAAATTTTAGAAAAAATGTCAAATAGAAAAGATTCAAAAACATATATAAACTTAAATTGTTTTTTGCATATTTACAACAGAACTATTAAATTTAAACTTCAGATATTATTTTTATAAACCGAATTGTGTCGTAGTTTGAACGCGAAAAATTCTGTATTATCTAAGTGCTGATATAAGAGCTGGATATACTAAAAAAGTTTATTTCTCATTATTTTAGTTGAGTATAAGTTACAAGGGGTGATTATATAAAAAGGTCATTTTTTGATATGATGTATGGATTTAAGGAAGCGAAGGCTAGAAAACAACTAATTGTAATTTAGATTCTTTTTTATAAAAGCTACTTTGTTATGGCTTGTTCTGTTAAGAAATGACGGGCGATAAGTACATAGAACTAAAACTTTCATTTTTATGTTCTATAATATAATTAAGTATAAATTCTAAAGTACTTTTAATTATGTTTACATATCTTAATTAAATACGTAATGTTATATTTGTATTGAATATTTTTGCTTAGTTGAGGTCCCTTACCTGTAAAAAGCTAAATTATTATAGTTTAAACTAAGTTATTATTCGTACTCAATGTAAAAACTGGTCTAGAAAACTAAATTATAAAGAATTTATAGTCTGGGTTACGCAAAACTTGGTAAAGAAATGTGTGTGAAAAAAATGAGTAAATTTAAAAAAAATTAAATATAAAAAAATGTTAATTCTATAAAAAATTAAAATACCTTGAGTTATTTATGAAGGTCTTTTCTTTCTAACCACATTTTTAACTTTTTTTTGCTTTTCTTGTTATCAAGTAATTAAAGCTCAACCCTAAAATGACTAAAATGGCGTTTTTGACCCTAAATAACAAAAAATCTGGTTATTAAAAAAATTTTGACTTCATATTCGCAATCAGCACTAAAAACTTGACCAAGATTAATGTTTGCCATAAATAATGCTTTAGGTCGTCTAAATTTTGTTGTCCAGTGTAAGCAGTAATGCACAACACCGGATAACGAGATCGGACCTTAAGCGTCATTTATGGTAATCGTTTTTGGCAATTTTTTAGTGCAGAGTATATAAATCAGAATAACCAAAGCCTTAGTTATTTGATGCCAAAAAGATTTTATGTTTTTCTAAGGTTTTTGTAAATTGTGGTTGGTCAAGTTTTAGTGATGGTAAATTTTAAACAATGTCTTAGATATTTAGTTATAGGTGTCAAATATGAGATTATATATTTTTGTATATGGGAATTCTGTATTATAAAACTTGAATCTCTGTTTATTGATCATAAATAACTTAAAAGTCTAATGCTTATTATTTCGAATAATAACTTTTTGCAGATATGTATTTTATTAGGAATTTAATTATTAAAAATTTTTAATAAATTAATTTAGAAAATTTCGTGAATTCAGAACACGAATATAGCAAAAAAAATATTGGAGGCATTTGAAGAACAAACTTGAGATTGTTATTGCAAGAAATCTTCAAAATCCTGTAAAAATGTTCTTTTTTAATGTCTAGTGTTGTTATTATTTAAAAGACAAATGTAAAATTTTTGCAAAGACAAAATTGATTAGGAGATTTTATCAAAAGGGAATCAATTTAAATTAATAGCCCAACATATTTTAGATATATAAATTAATTAAACAAACTAAGATTAGGATTAATATTCAGACTGGCAATACCGGCTTTATAATATGGTCGAAATATGTAATCTTGGTAAAAACATTAAAAATTTATTAATTAATAAAACAAAATTTATTTAAAAAAACTTAATTCATATTTAAAACATAATCTATATTTTTAATTTTAACAATGTAAAACTATGTAACTTCCGTTACCACTCCAACTTAATAAATAAAAATTCTGTAATCTAAGCCTTTTTGTCTATTGCTTGAACGTGGTGCAATATTTATTTTCTCTCCAAATTGCAATAAAAATCAAATTGGATGTTAATGAAGAGAGATAAAAAAAAGCTTTTGTCTACGGCGAAAAAAATCTTGCGTATTGCATTTATATATTTGCTTATCTCACAAGAAAGTAAAATTTTGCTTTAGATTTTAATGCAATAAATTCTCCTCAATCAGGCTACTTATATTCATTATAACATTATCCTACCTTAGTACATTTTATTAAATAAAAAAAAGCAAATGGGTTTAAATTTTTCTTACATTTTTCATATATGGATGACATACCCTTTTAGGGATTTATTTTTTTATTTTGGCAAGTTATAGGCCGTCGGCTTAAAATCGTATCTTATATTCTTTGTTTAGGCATATAAGTTCTAGGGCCTAAGTAGCCCGAAGGCTTAACATGGTTTACATGTATCTATTTATGAAGCGAAAACCGCTAGAGGCTAGGATCATACCTCATGTGTTTAGGACAGGGTTATTTCCTCTAAGCTAATCTAAGTAAATTTTTATAATTATAAAACGGTTTGTTTTTAAATGTTTTTGTTAGGTTTCGTTGCTCATATCGCCTTTTGACTTGCTTGGCTTTTGTGACCTGGGTATAAAATATTATTCAATTGAGTTAAGCACAGAAGATGAAAGAGTAAAGTTGCACGAAAAGACTGGGTTTGTAAATAACTCAGACTTGTTCTTATCTTGCTAATTTTTTGATTATAGTTTTTTTAAGTGACTGTAGGCATATCAAATCTTGGCTAAATTTGATGGCCATTTACCTAAAACTTTTAAATGTATATACTTGATTTTTATAAAGAAATGCATGGATTTTTTTATCAAGTGTACCTCGAAAAAAATAATGTTAAGGTCCACATACAGGCGGAGTGTAGCCATAGTAATTCCTGCCAAATTTTTTTATTGTCTTATTGATTATAAAGTCCTCATTTATTCAAAGGTTCAGATATTTAAGATTCTTTGGGTATAATATGATCATGAACTGATAAATTGACGGATCATAAGGAGTTGAGTTTAGAAAAATGAGATTATCTATTATTGCAACATTTTTCAATTCTGACAATCCCCGTTAGAACAATCATCAAGATGGTCGAATCTTGATTGATCTTCATCTGACTCTGTGCAAAAAAATTAGATTGTTGTCGGCGGATAACACACCCTTAGGCCTATCTTTATACTTGTTACATCGTTGATATAATATATTTAAGGATTTAAAGAATATATACAACTACGATTGGCATTTAATTTTTATGAAGCATTTTCTCTTAATTTATGCTGAAAAAATCAATTTTTCTTTATTCGCATATTTGGCAAGCCCCTGGACTCACATAAATTATAACAACTAGAATACTTTAAATTAAACATACGAAAACTATCTGCAACATGTTAATTAATTAAAAAATTTAGAGAACAATTTGCATAAAAAAATGTAAAAACTATGTTTATGTAATACATTAATAAATAATTAACCAAAAATGATCTAAACTATTTCTCATTGTCATTGCAAAATTAAAATGTGATACAATAAAAAAAGTAATAATTATTTTTTTGGCCAGAGACAAAAATTTTAAGATGAAGAGGGAAGTAATATAAGTATCATATTATTGTTAAATCAAAATTTATATTAGAGGGTTGAGTGTATTATCAGGTAACCTAGCCCCCAGGTAAGCTTTCTTATCGAAATTTAAATCTTCTCTTATGTTAAAAATTAGACGGATTTATTTAGTAAATGAAAATTCTAATACATTATTATTTAATTTTCAGGGACTGTAATAAATTTTTAATCAGTTAATAAGCATTATCACTGAAACATAATATTTCTAATATACCGTAAAAGTGACAAATTCATTTGCTTGGAGCAAAGCGTTAAGCGTATATAAATAAAACACTCCTACGCTTGGCTTGCCACTTAATGCTTCAAAGTAACCGGGTATTGCAGCTCCAAGTGTTGACCCAGGTCCCAACACAACGGAGTTACCATCATTTGTCAGTGCTAATAAATGAATTACAATGTCAAAATAGGTATCAAACGCTTTATAGGCTCCTCCTAAGGATTATAACTAAGACAAAATTTATTTATGATCAATAGAACAAAATGAATATAATCATAAAATAACCTATATTAATAATAAAAATGTTATTATTTGACAAGAGCAAACAAAATTGCATTTAAAATTGTTTTGATTATATTATTATGAAAATAGCGAATTGCCGATTTTTTAGGTCGAGCTATTTAAAATATTTTTTTTAAATCTATTTATGGGTTTCCTAAATAAATTTATCCTCACAAAGTGATTATAGAATTATAAAATAGAAAAAAAATATTGGGCTTTTTACCATATAAACAAACTAGTTTTATAAACGGTCTAAAAGTTTTTCTACAAATTTTTTTTGCCCTAATTTTTTAAATTTTAAAAACTGAACTTTAAATTATTAGTCAATAAACTTTTTAAAAAAATCTTTATACATTTGATTTCTTGTTTTGATAATAAGGCAATTACCTATCGTTAATAACAAAAAAATTCATATAACTGTGCGTTTAAAATTTTGATACAAAAAAAATAATTTAAAGAAGAAGGTTGAAAAAGTTCTGACTCGAAAAAGGATTTAATTGTTAAATTTTAAATTTAATATGCCTGTAAATTTTATATTATGTGCAAAACAAAAACAAACCCTATATCATTAAAGCGGTTACCTATTTTCAGATTTTGAAAATAATTGCATTCACAATTTAATTAACATAATGTTTAATAAATTTTATTTTGAGATCAAACATTTGCAAAAAATATAAAAAAGTTTAAACAAATTTTATTTTTAAATTTATTTTATTTTTTTATTAAAAATTGAATTTGACAAAGTGCAAGGTTTTGTTGTTTAGGAACTTTTGATTTGTGCTTTTATTGAAATAGAATAAAATTTACAAAAACTTATTAGAACTTTATTCTTACAAATATTTTTTTTGCCTAAAATTTCTGGCGGGAAATTTGAGTACCAAACAAATTATAAGTTGTGCCTTGCAAATGCAAAACTAATTGCTTTTTGTATAGCATCTTGGGCTTAAAAGTTTCTTGACTAAATATTCTTTAAGGTTTAATATATTTTTAATTTTAAAACTTAGGTGCTTAAATGCAAATAATTTTAACAATGTTCATTTTCAATTCTTGCGAAAGGTAATTTTCTTGCTAACAGATTATTTTTGCTCGTAGACTGCTGTACAAGGTATAATTATTATATACGCATTAAAGAACTTTTTGCTTTCACATCAATATATAAGCAAATATAAAACCTCAAATAAAAAAAATAAAATAAAATGAGTGCAAAGTAAATTAAATTTAATAAAATTTATAAAAAAAAAATTTTAAATTGAAATATGTTTTTATTACAGAAAAAGTATTTATGTGAATAAACTAAATTTAATGACTTTTTAAAAATTTGCCTTTATTTATAAAATAAATCCAACTAATATTCAAAATTTTACAAAAATTAAAACTTTGAACGTGGCCATACAATGTAAATTTATTACTTAAATTGATTGGAATAAAAATTTATAAAACTTAAGTTTTACATTGAAAGCATAACATTTTTAATAACCCAAGTCAACAAATTTTGAGATTCATGAGTTAATTAAAGAGATCAAACCTGCCATCTTAAAGTACAAATCTGTTTGCCGTTTTTTTTAATTAATAGTCACATATTAACATTAAGCATTAAAAATTATAAAAAATAAATAATACAAAAAAGATAAATAAAATAAATCAATTTTTTTTGCAAATTTACAACAGCTAAGCTGAATTCTAAATCTAAGTAAAATTTTTATAAAAAAACCGATAATACATGGTGTCGTATTTGGAATTATTTTATATTATTTAAACTCTAATGCAAGAGCTTAATATAATAAAAATTTTATTTCTCATTATTTGATAGGAAGTATAATTTATAAAAGAATATTAAAAAAGGATTGTTAAATTTTTTCTTTTTAGGGTATTCTTGATCTGTCAATTTAGTCAAAAAATGCAATTTTTTTGATATGGAAGGATGTAACAAACCGAAGCCGGAGGAAACTAATAAAAACATTATATTATATGTCACATCATTGAGATAATTCTTTTATGTTTTCGTACCATTAATATTTGTTGACCTGCGTAATTTTGGCAATACGTCAGCAATCAGCCTACAATCATTTATTAACAAAAAAATTTGCTCTTGAAATAAAAATGGGCCTTCAAACTTATTACAAAAGTAATATTTGAGTGTTATGAGCTAACTATAGAAACCCACCTATCATTTTACGATTTTATTCATTACAAAAAAAATATATATTTAATGCACATTAATAAAAAAATTGTTTTTTGCAATCAGTTAATTTAATATTATTTTGTGTTCTGTTTATTTTAAAATGCTAAATACTATAAATTATTTAAAGTTTTATTTAGCTATAGTTTGTATACTTAAAAATTCATTTTATTTAAAATCTTATTAGTCACATGTTAATATACACATAAAATTTTAATTCGTTTTATAGGATCATGAGGCCGCCAAAATTAATAAATTAATATTTTTCTTTTATGTAGGCAGAAACAGGTGAAACAACGCAACGGAATTTATATATGGGTGAAGGTTAACACGCATACAAATATCTTTTCATTTATCGTTTTTTGGCAATGAAATTTGTTGTCCTGTGTTATTTACAATCATGTTAAAACCGAAGGTTTAGAATTAAGAATTATATGAAAAAGAGCAATAGTAGTTTTTTTAACAACAAAAGTTTTCTTTAACCATTTAGCACAAAATTTAAATTTTTGTACATTTTGTCAAAATTCTGATTCTCAATTCATTTAACAGCTGACAGAAACACGAAGAATGCAATATAAAACAAAAAACAGGTTAGTTTTGCATCAGTTAAGCATATCAAAGAGTTTTTTCTTTCTGCCCTAAAATTTCTAAACCAGGGAAATCCGCACTTTAATTTTTACTTTTTATATAAAAATAATTTACCAAAATAATTTTTTAACTTAATTTCAATATGCAAATGATTTAAAAAGACTCATTCTATATATGTGATATTAGAATTCCATATATAATTATTGTTTTGTAATTTTGGAACAGAGAACCACTTTGTTATAAAATATTTTTCATTTGTAATTCTGAATTCAATTTTGCATAATATATTTTTTAATTTAATAAAAAAATAAGAATAAGTTTACTATAACTTTTTTAAACTTTTTTATTATATAATTAAATTAGCCAATCGTATCATGTTTTACTTAAGGCTGTCGTGTTCGGTTGAACTATTTGTATATTGATTCTGCAGTCGGCAGCTCCAGAGGATATAATAAAGCCTATATCGGGTGTATAAAATCATATGATAAATATATGTAAAATAAAATAAAATATAAAATTTTTTTTTATAATTATTAAAAAGTTATGAAGAAATATTCTAAAATTTAATAAAAGCTAAGTGAATTAATTTAAAATGTAATGTCCAATGTTTATTTAGTTTTTAATTAAACTTGAGAGTTATGAGCTAACTACAAAGACCAAACCTGCCATTTTTTAAATTTTAATACCCTTCATTTCAATCAAAATTTGAAAGAACAAACATTAGATTTTGAAGAAATGTCAAGAAAAACTAAAAAGATTTAAAAAATAAATAAAAATTGAAAAAAAAATTGTATATAAAACAGCTGAACTGCTAAATTCAAATTTTTTTTTTGATATTGATATCATTGAAAGCATATAAACTTTTGGCTGAGTCAACGAGTGCATATATGTAGCAATAGACATGTACCTTTTACAATCTGTCTGCGTTTTTTCATAAACGTCTAAATCTTTTAAAATTTTATCAGCCATTTTTTTTAATCAGTTTAAAGCATTTTTTCATTTTAGGGGAAAATCTGGGGGAGAAGAATTAAAATTAATTTTTTACTATTAATTCTTAAAAAGATATAGATTTAAATTAATTGTAGTATAATTTTATATTTTATCATTATAAAATTAAAAATATATATATAAATATAAAAATGAATGATAAAATAAAAAAAATAAATTATTCTCATAAAACAAAATTATAATATCTAATTTAAAAATATATATAAAAACACTTTATATATAACTATTATAATATTAAAAAAATTAAATAAAACATGAACATAAACTAAATCCATAAAAAATTCAAATTTAAAATAATAACAATAATTAATTATATACTTATTTTATCAAACTATTTTATCTTGAAATTTTTATAAATTACAAAATTCATCAACCCCCTAGTTAATATTTTCTCTAAAGACAAATCACTTTAACACATATTTCACTTATTATCTTTTAAAAAAAAATTCCTCACAACTCGACTTAAACAATTAACAAACTTATAGGAAAAATTTAAATAGATAGAACATCATTTAATTATATAAAAATTTAACAAAATCAATAGTAACAATTCTTTTAATTATAATTTTTATTAAAAAATTTTGAATTTCTTTTATAATGAATTTTTACAATATTATTTTTAAAAAGGCTCTAATTTATTTATACTAAAATAAATAATCAAATTTATAAGAATCTAAAGAAAACAACTATATCTAAAAATCTATCAAAAATAAAAAAACAATAATATTAAAATAAATTTTTTCTTCAATAATATTTCAAATATTTTAAATTTATAAATAAAAAAACAAATTTTTAGCCTTTTTTTCCAGACAAATATGTCATTTAAAAAATATAACAAAATGAAAAACCAAATATTTTTTGTATAAACGAATTTGAAAAACTTCGATGAAGATATTTAAAAAAAAATTTCTAAACAAAAAAAAAGAGATAAAAAGGCAAAAACCCCCACGGCCCGCCAAAGAAAAATTTTTTTATAATTTTAAAGAGATAAAATTTAATTTAAAAAACAGGGGACCCCAGGGGACGGGGACATAACCCCGTTTAAAAAAAAACCCCCTAAAAAGACAACACAACAAGACACGGGGTAAACGCAAGGGGCATTGGCCCCTTTGCGCCCCGCGGGGGTCTTGTTTTGTATCTCAAGTGTAACGAATCTGCGATGAGCTTCCAAACCCAATTCACGGTTTGCCCCGGGGGGAAACCTTTAAAAAAGAAAATTTAAAGAAAATGAAGGGTAAATAGGAAGAAAACGATTGGGGGGGGGGGGGCGGGGGGGGGGGGGGGGCGGGGGGGGGGGGGGGTTAAAGTATTACACAGGTCTCGACGACAAGTTTCAAAGAAAACAAGCTTTTGAAAACATAAAAAAATACCCCGATGGCATTATCACATATGTTATATTTTCTGTTTTTCGTGCTCCGCCTTCGGTAAATCCGTCTATAATAAATAAATAGCCTTTTTGACCAAATGGACAAATTAACAATTGAAAATATCCAACAAATAAATAAAAAATTAAGAATTTTTATTTCATTTGAATATCCCTTAAATACTATATTTTTTAAAATAATTATAAATAAAAATTTCTGTATGTTAAGCTCTTTCATCATCCTCGAATATATAATATATTAGCACCCCATAAATACCTTATTTTCTTTTTTTAAAGTAATATTTGAAGTTTTAATTAAATAATTATTTACTGTTTTAAAATAAAATAATTTTTTTTTAAATTTTTTTTTTGTTTTTTTACCATTTTTAAACAAATTTTTAATAATAGCTTAAATAAATTTGACTATATATAACGATAATTTGAACTTCCAAAGGTGGCAAGTTTGATCACTTTTATTGGCACATTATCTTAAAAATTTGTTAAACTGTTTTTTTTTATCAAATTTTGTAAGAGTTATAGACATTATAAGGTAAATAAACATTAAAAATATTTTTATTAAATTGAAAAATTTAAACCTTAAATAAAATATTTCATGATAAACTTTTATAGCATGGTATAATTGATTGTTGTGTTAGAAAAGTTGATGCAATATTAATATTTAAAACTCTAATTAGAGCTCTTTATAAAAGGTTAACAAAAAATAATGCATTTTAAAAAAATATTGGGCTAAATTTTTTTAAAATAATGATTATAATCTATGTTTATGTTGATGTATAATATAAATTTATTAAGAATTAAAAATACCTAAAATAACTGCTCCGAGTTTTAGAAAATATTGTAAAAACAATCGTTAAATGTAAAAATTCAAGTTTTTGAATTTAAATTTTTATTATTGTGAAAGCATATAAAATCTAAACCACCCTTTTTTAAAATAGAAAATAAGTTAAGATTATTACAGGGAAAAAACAAATTAATTTTTAGAGAATATAAAAGTCGCTGTCAGTTAAGTCATGTCCATTCTTTTCCAAACTATGATACTAGACGTAGGCTTGAGAAACTCTTAAAAGCGGGACTATATAAGATAAAGCCTTTATGGTTGATTAATGTAGGAAATTGATACATGTCTACTTGTCTTATTTGATACATTTTTAACATATATATGAATTGTCTCATGTGAATTAAAAAATTGAGTTTTATTAACAACACTTAAAAAACGCCAAGGAATGTTATAAAAGTAATAAAATTTGTTTGAGCGAAATTTCATGTACATTATCATATTGAATTTTAAGGAATATAAATAAATCCATATTTCTTAACTACAAAAAAACAATAAGTTTTTTATAAAAATAAAAAGTAAACTTTAGATTATGCATCTGAGTTGTAATAAAATGCCAAAAAAATTTGATGCTTAAAAGGACATAAATATACAACTTTAAATTATTTGCCTTACTGCATAAAACGTTTTATGATGACAGTAAAAGGGGCGTATTTAGGGGTTGTCAAAAGGGGCAATTGCCCCTTTATAGACCTTTTTTTAATTTTTATGATGTATTTCGCGGTTGAATTTAAATATTAAACATAAAAAGGGAATAAAAATCAATAAAATTGCTATTTTTTGGAAAACGTAAAGCCTTATATATTAATTTTGCAAATAAAATATCAACATTAAAATTAAATTTGTAGTTGGCGTTGAGGAGAATAGGGGCTATTCATCTATACGGTCCGTTCCTGCGGTCCAGCTCCAAACCAATAACTGTTAAATCTCATATTTATGTTTCAGTCATTCTACCCATTCTAACTTATGGGGCGGAATTATTTGGTCTTCTCTCTAATAAATCGTTATCCCCGCTTTCTAAGGCTCACGATCAAGCCAGTCGCTGGATGATCGGAAAATTTGAAAAAAGACTATTTGGTCCTACACTACACTTGTAGACCTTAATATTAGTACTTTTGAGTTTATGCAAAAAAAAAATCCGTGCGTGTCTTTTTAAAATCTTAATATAGTAAAATATTCATAAAAGATCTAGTCTTATCAAAACCTAATCGCAAATGGACGTGGGTCGCGTTGCTCTAGGTCTTTTAATTAAAATAAAATATCATATAATGGAGACCACAAATTATTTCAAAGTCATTTGGTCTAAACCTTGACAAAGCTAGTCTTAGCAAAAGTAAGTATAAAAATGACACATTGTTTAAATCGTTCATTAACCCTTTTTATTTTTCTTTAAAAAATTTAAAAAGTATTGATTGCATTGAGTTTTCTTTCGGCTGCAAACTTCTGCTTTAAATGAGAACAGGTTATTGGTGGAATTTTAAAGCAAGACTATAAAGATTGGATATAAATGATTTCGACTGTAAGTGTTGTAAATCATTAGTCGATGACCCACTTGCTCATTCTTTCTCGTCTGCTCTGCTTTGCATGAATTTAAACGCTTATACCTGCCTGAATTAATATCTTCAAATAAATGTGGTAGTATATTGTGATTTGATATTTTAGGGCTTTTTGACCAGTCTCAAATTTAATATAATTAAATATTGTTATTATGCTGGCCGAAATTTTTTTAGCTCTTGGTCTAGGTTAAGTGATTGCCTAGTACCCGACAGGGCTAAAAGAGGCTATGCCCTGACGGGTATGCCGTCTCTTTCAAGAGATGATAGGGGGGCATTGTTTTAGCAGGTGAATGACTCTGGCCTTCGACTTTTGCTAGAGTTGTAAAGCCTGCATGCTATAATATTCCGGAGAGTGCGGCGTAATTTCGATAGATATTGTGGTATTGGCGGAGAGACGCGCTTAATCCTATTGACCCTAGGGGTTATGAACATCGCCGCATAGCAATTTCAATGCTTACCAAAAAAAAATTTGTAGTTTTTTCCTCCAAATATTTCTTGCCTCCCTTTAAAAAAGTTTCTTCCTACGCCCCTGGACAGTACTATGACATTAATTTTGATACTATTAAAATTGCGAAGGCTGAGTTTGTATCAATCTTAACGTTTGTATTGTTCCCTCACATATAATTGTCTGTATGTAACACAAATTATCTTCTTTTAATAAATATCAATATACCTTGGACAATATTAAGTGTTTTACCAAGTGGCAAATTCGCTGGCAACCTTCGTGGGTAAGTATATGTGCATTGTGCTAAATTCAAATAATCATTCCTGATTTATAATATAATTTTAAATATAATTTAATCTTATTTGATGCTAAAAAGGCTAAAAACCCACCTTGTTGCTATATGAAAAAAAGTCTAACTAATGATGAGCATATATTACTTATTTCGCCTCACATGTTTATTTTGTCGTCAATTAATAATGATTTCATTATAAAACAAAAAAAATTTTATAATTTTTACTTTTTAACATGCGCATTTTAACATGCTATTAGCCTTTCAAAATAAATTTTCTGAAAAAAAAAAGTTGAATAGGTTTAAAATAAAAAAAAATCTATATTTAAATTTTGAATTTTTTTTAAAGTGGTCTGAACGCGTAGTTAAATGTTAAACAATAAGATCTCCCATCTATCAAACAGCGTTTTTTGTGCGTTTTTAAATGACGCCAAGTCGATAATGCAAAATGCCTATATATTGCCACATGTGTTTTTATGCTCAATTTAGAGGAATAAATGGTCATGGTCATAATTTAATTTCAAACTTTATTTTAAATTTAATTTATAATTGATTTGTTGAATCATGCGTATAAAAGTTTTAATTTTTATGATTATAAATTAAAACTTGAATTAAATTAACAGGATTTACCATAGATAGTTGCCGGAATAATAGTTGCAAATATGAGGTTAGCAATAAAAGAATGCATAATTTTTATTGATAAAATCAGAAAAACTATTTTATTCTAGTTCAAAGCAAAATTTAAGAGCCAAAAATAGTTAAACCCAACGAAATGTCAAGTCGTCATACAACCTTTATGGCGAGCCAATTTTTTTAAGTCAATAGGGGCAAAGCTTTATATCGATATATTTCTAACGATGACGAGACGCTTGCAATTAGGTTAAGTTTTTTTGGACCTTTCTTAATGCCCACCTAAGCTACAAACTGTGTTTATTTACTTTTTAAGTCTGATATTATGATATTCTAATTGCCAATAAATTTTACTAATTAAATGTAAGATAGACCTGGGCTTTTACGGCCTTTCCAAATCAAACAACTTTTATCCATTGATATGCCATACATGTTTTATTTTTATAACAAAGCCAAACCTAATTTAACTACAACATTTTTCAATTTTACCCTCTTTTTGATTATTATCTATAATAAAAAGTGTAATTTTTGGATAGGTAAGTCGGTCTTATATGACGACAATTAAGAGTCATGGCCGATATTAAATAAATAAGAATGCTGAATAACGTAATAAATTTTTAGGTAAGGGCACGTGCAAAGTGGGTTTTTGTTTTTGTGAAAATTTAAAGATTTTGAGAAATTTTATTTTGAAATAAAACGCAAATTTATTAAAAGTTGCCAAATTTAGTATTTATTTGCACATAAAATGGTTTTTCTGAAACAAAAAATTTTTAAAAAAATTTTGAAAAAAATAAAAATTTTAGAATTTTTAAAATTTTACGTAAATAAAAACTCACTATGCACGTGCCCTAAGACAATGATTTAAATGATATTTTTTCATAAGCGGACATTTGTCCTAAAATGCTGCCGAATAAATAAACAACCTACCAACTTTTTAAGGATATTGCGGTGTAGAAATTAAAGAAAAAAATATAAATGCAATGTTAGAAATTTTTAGGGCGTTAGGTAAAAAGCATATGTTAAAATGATTTCACTCTTGAACTTAAAAAAAAATTTGTAAGAATTTATAAAAAAAACTTTAAACTTAAATACTTTTTTTCCCAATTAAATTTATATGATGCGTTTTAAGCTCGGATAAAGCCCAATTTTTAAAACTAGTAAATGTTCGTTGGCATTCTTTAAAATTTTATAAAATAATAAAAAATTAATATTATTATAAAAAAAACTATAAAAAAATTGGTGACGTTGATTCAAATATATATTTAATTTTTTTATTTATTGGCCTAGTTGTCAAATAGCGCACGAATATATAAATCTTATTTTTGACGTGTAAAAAAATGTTTGGCAATATTTTTATCCATATTTCTAATTAACATCTAATACCCTACCTTAATTGTTGCTCAAGTCCACATTTTGTTGTCCGGTCTTATCAGCGATGTTTATTAAATAAGCTTTAATATAAAATCAAGTAAATTTTACTAATCACCAAGATTTTTAAGTAAAGATTTTGAACAAGTTTTAAGCGCCTAAAAACTTGCTAAGAGATGTCAATGGGTCAAGAATCGGCATTGGACAAGAGATTAGCCTACACAGTTATCTTATATGCATGCGCACATTTTTTTGAATTTAAGGGCTTTGCAGTTTTTAGATGGACCAAACAGCTAACCTGGTCAAATCCAACTGCCTTTAGGATTGGGGGTGGCGCCAGGCAATTTCTATCTAAATTACCAATAAAAATGCAAAGTCCGACGGAAAAAGGGGGGCCCGAAGGAGGTTTGACCTCCCCTGACTACGGCTTTGCAACTTTAGATAATAAAATAATGCCGGGTCGACCTATATGGATCATTATGAATCCACAAATGTGATCGCTAGCTGTTTAAAAATTTAATTTTCTAGAGGCGCAGCACTCTCCACATCTACATACAATCTATAATTGTTTGACTTAACTAGTTAGACATTTGGTCCGGATTATATAAAATTTTGTTATGCATAAATAATTTTAAAATTCATCGAAACATCATCAAATCTTTTCTCTACCGACCAACCTTATGTATATTATATGACAATTTGTTTTAGAACATTGACAATTTATTATGTAAATATTTATAATTATAAAATATTAATAGCAAAATAATTCAAGTGGTATACCAAAATATTAATTATTTAGTTTTATTTCCAAGATCCTAAACTGGAAATATTGCCATCAGAGCGTTTGCTCCTGCAACCCCTCTAGGCTAAACTAACACATTATAACTAATAATAAAAGAATAATACAAATAAACCGCGAATGCTAATCAGAAGCTTATAAATTGAAAGACACAATAAAGTGAATGAAAACTTAATTACTATATAATGGCTATAATTTTTTTTATTATAAAAAATTATAAGTGCTCAAACTGATATTAATGTGTAAAATTATTAAGATGCAAGTAAAAAATATAAGTTTTTTAATTTTTCCATACTAAATTAATTTTAATAAATAAATATTTAAATACGAATTGTAATGGTCTAAAAAAACTTTGAGAATGTATGTAAGACCCTATTTTTAAAATTTGTTGGCTGTTACTTACCTTAAAATAAGATATTTAATATAGAATAAAATGACTAATTTAAAAATTTTCTAAACAACCATTTTACATACTTTTATAATAAAACTATTATGAAAATACATATTCAAAAATTAAAGTTGCAATGTCTTAGGATTTTAATGTGGCTCTATAATGGTTTTTCAATTAAGACTATATTGGGTTTATACCATTCCAATATTTTATAGAATTTATAAAAAAATTATATATTAGACCAAATTTAGTTTTGAAAAAAGTCCCAATTGATTGATTTACAATATATCATATTTTAAAAGATATAATTTACGGGGTTTTATGTAAACCCAAAGTGCATCTAGGGCTGCGGCTAAAAAAAAATTTTGACAAAAAAATTGCACGCATTTGAATAAGGTTGAGGCGGCAAATCTAAAGAAAATTTTTTTTTATATATTTTGCTATTCATATCCTAAAACGACCAAAAAACCAATTCTCATTTTTTGATACGCTAAAATTTTTTTTATTTTAGAAATATTTTTTACAAATTTGAAAAGACTTTTAGCCGCAGCCTAGGCAAAAAAATACCTTAAAGAGTTAAAATTTAAAAATATATGTTCAAATGGTCATTTCCAACCCCAATCTAACAAATACGAGAGAGTCACCCCTTTAAATTGGTAAATTTTGCATAGACGTAGCAAAGGGTTTTTCAAAATTTGAAACTTTTTTTTGACCAGAGGTTATTTTTGACGGAGGTAGGAGCAGAAAAAATTAACTTGAGGCAATTTTACATAATTCAACTTTGGGAGGTTAAAATCAAAAAGTATTATACACCATTTTTTTATAAAGGCTATACTATTTAAAAAACAATATTTTAAATACAATCTACAAAAATATTCAATTTAATATAAGAAAAAAAACATTTTATATGAACTCAAAAATTTGGGACCGCTATATTTTAAAAAACACAATAATAAATTTTTTTTGAGTTTGGAGACATAAATATGATTTCTGCACTTATTAAATTATTCAAAAGTGCCAAAATTGATTGTATCTAAATAGTCAGTAATAGGGGCAATTGCCAAAACTGTTAATATTTAATTATAAATAGTGAACTTAAGCAAACAAAATTGGTATCTTACATTAATTTACTTCTAAATTCAAAGTTGAGTTTATGGCCAACTACCAATTCAATTTTAAAATTTAAAAATATAATAAATACATAAAATATCGCTTTACAACATAAATTTTCCCCAACATTTTAAACGTACCCATGGCTTTATAATAAAAACAAAAGTTGACAAATTGTGTAAAAATATAAGGTTCAAAAAATAAAACCTTAAAATTGGTGTGCTTACAATTTTTACTAGTCCTTATTATTTTGATGAACAGTTTGAGAAACTGTATAAATTCTCTATTATATATTCTTGGAACTTTGTGGTATAATAAGTATTATGGGAGGATTTTAGAAAAAATATTACCGGTAGAAATTTGCAAAAATTAATTTTTTTACTTCTATTCATAAATTTTTATAAAACAACCAGGAATGTTAAATCGGAAAACAAATAAAAATAAATATTTCTGGTCAATTTAGAATATCGACCACTAATGTTCTTTCTTTATGCATATCAACAAATTAAAATAAAAGTAGAAAATTAAATATTTTATAATCATATAGTTTTTTAATATAAATATAGCAAGTCATTTTTTGGGTTTAAATTTAAAAGATAATGGCAGAATTAACCTTAATAATTAGTTGAAAAACTAAATGATAGACCCAATAATAATAAAATGTAGACATTAATTTTTACAAATTTTCACAAACATCAAAAATGTTTTGAAATTGTAATTAACTACTGTATATCTAAACGACGTTAATAGAGTTTAAATACAAATAATTCTAGTTCAAATTATATCTTACTGTTTTATACAAAAGACGCATTAGACCTATTAAAGAAAGAGGTAATATAACTTTTATTGATTTTTAAGCATATGGAGGGTGTTGACCTAAAGTTTGAGCTATATGTGTTCCTAACGAATTTTTACACATGTATGCAAATTAATGGAATGATTTCATTCTCTACTTTTTATAATTTTTCTATCTTGTTGTTTTAAGATTTTATATAAATAACGTATATACTATTTTTTCAGGCACGATTCTAGACCGATTTAGGGAAGGGGGTAGGTTTCTTTCTTAAAAAATAAAGTTGTCCCCTTTTCCCTCCCAATTTTTATTTTTGTTTGCCACCAGCCCCATAAAATAAAATTTGCTACCCCAAAAATATATTATTTAAAAATGTTTACTTTTTTAAAAAAAGGTTTTCATTCATATCAACACTTCTCATCCTCTACTATTTTTAAATGATTACAAAGATGTGTTTCTTATTAAACATTTTTTCTATAAGTTTTCTATTTATTCAACGTCGAGTTGTATAAGGCCACATTTTCAAAAAAGAATATTAACTTCAAGTAGGCCGGGAAGTAGTGACCTGCGTATAGATAATTTGGTTCTTCTAGGACACGAAAGATCATTAACAGGAGCGTTAATTTGATAAATAATATTTAATCAAAACAATTTACAATACACTGCTCATAATACTGGACAACAAAAAAAAAACAACATAAACGATTTTTGGAGGGTTGCTAGACAAATTTATTACGATAACAATCCCGTAGTTTTTTTTCCAATGCCCCCAATTTTTTTAAACCGCGTCTAAAGTTTAAAGATTGACAAATTTTTTTTACTAATAACTCTACAAAAATCTACTGACATATTCATATTCCTTATAAAAAAAACATATCTAAAAAAGGTTATTACTTATTTATTTTTAAGTTATTTAGAATTAAAAAACGGTCTTTATGACGAAAGCCACTAATTATATAAAAACAAAAAAATAAAAAAAAATTAAATTAAATATTTGAAAAAAATTTAAACCCCTTATGTTAATTTTGTTATATTTAACAATGGTATTTTCCGTTATTAAACATATAATAAATTATATATAAAGAAAAAATAAAATATACAGAATTTCGAGAATTTAATTCTCTTTGTCAATGAGTAATAAATAATAAAAAATAGAATGGAATGGAGTATTCCATGAAATATTATAATTGGATGTGGTCAAAAGTTTATTAAGATGCTGGTAATAGTATGAGAAATAATTTACTTAATAAACTTTTGACCACATCCAATTATAATATTTCATGGAATACTCCATTCCATTCTATTTTTTATTATTTATTACTCATTGACAAAGAGAATTAAATTCTCGAAAATTCTGTATATTTTATTTTTTCTTTATATATAATTTATTTATGTTTAATACCGGAAAATACCATTGTTAAATATAATAAATATGATTCCGGACTTAAATTCTTATATAAATAATGATTGTATTCGTTAGCTAAACATATTTTTAAACTTTTGTTACTACCCATAGGTTATATGATACAGAAGCCCAAAATACCTCAAAAATTAAAAAAACTCAACTTTGACACCGAATAACTAAAAATCTGAGGGATTGGCTAAATTTTTGATTTTATATTCTTGATAAGCGCCAAAAACTTGACTAGAAACCATAGTTGCCATAAATGATGCTTAGGGTCGTCCAAATTTTATTGTCCAGTGGAATCAACTTATTATTACTAATTTTAAAGATATGGTTGCAAATTTATTATGAGCATTAAACGTTTATTCATGTGTTTTAATTATAATATTGATTACTAGTTATACATAAAAAGTGTTTAATTATAAATTCCATTCATACTTATACAATATGTTTTCATGATAATCATTTTTTTACTATTCATTTTCTTTCAAAAATTTATTTTTATCATTCAATATATCATAATTTTACTTTTAATGAGCGTTGGAGTAGTAAATTTTACCTCCAATTCATTTCTGAATCTTATATCTTATTAGCAATCAAACAATTAATTTTAATTCACATATCCAATTTAGAAAATTATTTTTTTAATTTATGAATATAATAAATTACTATTGATTTTTATCAAAAAAAAGTTTGAACATGGAATCAAAAGATGTAGGCAAAAAATTTGTTTTTCATTTTTTTAACCCCCCCCCCCCCCCCCCCCCCCCCTCCCACAAATTAGAAAAGCTAAGATCGGGCCTGTATTTTTTTGGCACTTGAACAGGCAAATTTAGAGTAGTATAGGCTCTAAAAAAATTAGTTAATGCAAATATAAAAAAGGCTTGCACAGACAAATACAATCTGCGTTTGACACCTTAAAATTTTTTGTTTGTTTAAGATATTTTATTTTTTGATTAGCGTTTAATTCCAATATAAAAATTTGGTATGTTATTAAGGGCACGTGCAAAGTGGGTTTTTATTTTCGTAAAATTTTAAAAATTCTAAAAATTTCAAAAATTTTATTTTTATCAAAATTTTTTTAAAAAATTTTTTATTTTAGAAAAAGCATTTTATGTGCATATACTAAATTTGGCAACTTTTTAAAAATTTGCGTTTTATTACAAAAATTTTTTTATTTCACTAAAATAAAAACTCACTTTGCACGTGCCCTAAGCGATATTTTATTTATAAAACGCACTTCAAAATTAAAAAAATGTCAGCTAATTAACCAAAAAGTCTGTAAAAACAGTAGTCATTTTTTTAGTTTGTGGGTCAATTTTTTATTATAAATTTTAATAATATAATAATTCGAATAGAACAAACTATTATGGTCTAAATTGCCTTTATGTTACACTGTTTAAATACTTTAAATTTAACATATTGGCATGTTCTAAATCGCAAAGGGCATAAATATGACTCAAAATTAGGCAAAAAATAAATTTTTTTTTATATATTCATATTTTTGTTACATTTGTTTAAATATTTGTGTTATTTATCAACATTTTTTAAATAAGGCCAAAAATCAAAAAATGGGTCTAACCTGGCTTATTTTGTTTTTTATAATTTTAGCCCGGCCCATGACGCCCCTTCTGAATTCCGGGAAAACCCTATTTTTAGGCTGGCCCATTAGCCTTGCAAGTTGATACATTTTAATTATTTGATAAGTTCTTGATACTATTTTTTGTCTCTATTTATTGAATTATTTTAATTTATTTTTTGCAATGTGTCATGAAACAATTATGAGAATTTATACCATAATAGCAAGTAAATTTCTAGGTGGAATTAAAATGGTAAGCGTAAATATTCGCATCGTTTTAAAGGTCCTAACACTCGGGTTCACAAAAACATTTAAAAATCCGTCGCCTAAGTTGATCCCGGGATTTAACACTATTTCGTTATTATTGATAGACCTAGTGAAAGCAGCGTTATTCAAAATATATTCTACCTGGGAAGAGACATTATACTGACTGAATTAGGAAATTGCAATGAGAAATGTTGATTAGCCAAGTTCAACAATAATTAATGTGGAAAAAAAGAATTTTGAGACATTACCCCACGATTGCCTTATCTTATATGTACATTCCGTTTTTCAAAGTTTGTTGCTCCTTTGCCTATTTTCATAGGTATGTATCATAAATGTTTATATTTGATCAATTGATAGTTTTGAGCTTAAAAATACATTACAGAAAATTAATGATTTTTTTTAATCATTAACTTACAATTTCAACGAGAAATAAAACTCGTAAATATTAAACGCTTTCATAAAAATTAAATACAGCACAATATTTGGTAATCCAAGATACATAGGACACAATGTCTTTAAAAGTATCTAAAGTCTAAATTTACTAGTTTAGCTGTGTAAATATATAAATTTTTTAATATATATTTGTTATTTTTTTGTTTTTTTTAACATTTTTTTGAAATCAAGGTTAATTGCTGTACAAAGATTGATTAATAAAAATGATAAACGGACACACTCATTTAAATGTTGTGGTCTTTAAAATTGGCTCATATATGACCTTTAAGCACAGAATTAAATTAGAATAAATTAATTATTCAAATTAACATGCATATAATTTTAATCTTTTTATTATCGCCGTTGTCATACTTTTAAATAAAAACTAAATTCTTTAATCTTTTTGGTAGACAAGGTTATCGATATTAAATGAAATAATTATTTTTTATTTTAAATAAAATAGACTGTAATATTTAATGTTAAGATCGATGTTTAAGTGACTTCCTGATCTAAGTAATGACAGTGGCATAAAATAAATGAATAAATTGATTTTTTTACTCTTTGTTTTGATAATTTTAGCTTTAAGAAGTGTTCTGCAAAGAAAGAAAATTGGTTAGCGAAAGAAAAGAATTTGCAAATTTGTCAGTCTTTAAGGAGCTAAGGTTAGTGTTAAAACAAACCATTAAAAAGGCTTGGTTTATCAATATTAGTAATTGTGATAATTACAAGCAATATCCTGTACATTTTGTTAAAATTTAACAATAAATTACGAAAAACGTTCTTTAACTATATGTTTATCCAAGTTACTGGTAAGACTATTACTTAGGGGGAAAATCAAATTAATTACACTGGACGACAAATAAAAATAACATAAACAATTTTTTGAGGGTTTTGTAGAGAATTTTCTTGCGATCCCAGATTTAATTTTTTTGCCAATGCCTCCAATTTTTTTAAACCGCGTCCAGTGTTCAAAAAAAATTCACAAAATTTTTTTTACTATTAATTGTACAAAAAATCTTGGCATATTCAGATTCTTTATAAAAAACATATCTAAAAACGGTTATTACATAAAATTTTTAGCAATTCACTTTCAAGTTATTTAGGATCAAAAAACGGAATGACGAAAACCCCTAAATTTACAAAAATAAAAAAATAAAAAAAAATTAAATATTAAAAAAAATTTAAACCCCTTACGTTAATAATGAATGTTTTCGTTATTTAAATATATTTTTAAACTTTTGTTATTACCCGTAGATTTTATGATATAGAAGCCCAAAATACTCCAAAAATTGAAATCAACTTTGACACCAAATAACTAACAATCTGAGGCATTGGCTAAAATTCTGATTTCATATTAATCAGCGCCAAAAACTTTGCCAAAAACTATAGTTTCCAAAAATGATGCTTAGGGTCGTCAAAATTTGTTGTCCAGTGTTATTTATCCAAATATTGTATGCCATCAGCCGGTATATTTTTTGGAGTTCTGACCGACTTGCACAAGCTATGAAAAACTTAAATTATTAACTATTTTGTCTTGTTTTATATTAAACTAATAATTTTTGCCGGTCACAAATTTTAATAAAAATGGTTAAAGCCAACATTTGCAACCATTTAATGGTACTAACCTTACCTAGAACACATTTAAGGATTTAAGTTACCCTTGTTGAGTTATGGATTAAAAAATAATAAAAATTCTATTTAGTTGTGAATATGCAACTTAATTTTAAAAAAAAATATTTGATTGTACCCAAAGCAAATAAAAATAAATAATTCATTTGGTATTACGCCATATGATTATAATTTGTGTATAGCATCTAGATCCAAAATGATATATTACATATAATAGATACTATCTATGATTTATGACTTGATTGAGAAAGAATTTATGATTTTTGATCTAGTTCATTTTTTGCAAATGATTTATATCTATTTTACTTAAAATTAGATCAATCTAATTTTTTATTAGAATTTAACGGCCTATTCTAAACTATATTGATGTAAGGAATAAAATAGCCAGGGGCACATGCAAATATTTTTAAAGGGGGACAATAATTTTTTCTGGAGTGGTTATTGATTATTTAATAATTATATTTAGACCGTCTGTTATAAATTTTTATTCTCTATGGTTGGTTATATGTTCCTTAATCACTTAAAATAGGCACATATTACTACAGTTTTCTAATAACTTATTATCATCGCATATTATGATATATAATAATTTTTATTTTTAGGAAAGTCGAAAAAATATCAGACATTCTTTACCAATTAGACAGGCTTGAAACGATTGATGCAAAATAAACCAAAACGTGGAAAGGAAAGCAATATAAATTGTATTAGCAAATTGATTTTAATATTTTTAGAGCCTTAATGTACATTAAAAATAATTTATGTTATACCACAAATACACTAATTAAAATAACGGCGTGACGTGATATGAATTCAAAACTGTGGCCCTATTCCACTTTACAGTATATGAAAAATTTTTTTCCCATTAAGTTTATGATAATGTATCCCATACAAAATTCTGTTCAATGGATGGAATCAGAGAAAAGAGGATGTATATCAAAAATTTTTTAAAAGTAAAATGTTGAATGGGGCTTATCATTACTCGTGAGAGGTAAGAAAAAATTCTCACATCTCACTATATGATGGGGTTCACACACCAGTATTATAATCTTATCATAACACTTTCTCCTCTATTTATTATTGAAATTAATGTTATTATATAAATAATTTTCATTGAACACTTTATATTTCACCAACAATTATCAAAATAACTTTAGACTAATCCTACAATATTCATAGTTTTTTATTTTTTTTGCGTTAGCCGTTCCTAGCCTGTCATATGCATTAAAAATTAATAAAAATGCCAAAAGCAATATTGCGCTTCCGTAAGACAATGAAAAATATTAATATTATGTAGTTTTTTTTTATAAATAAGTCATATGAAGTTATTAAAATTTTATTAAAATCTTTTTATTGTAAATGTCATTAGAATTGAAGATGGGCTATTAAGTTTTTAAAAAAAAGTAATACAATTAAATAAAATAATTAGCTCGCAAAAAAAGCAAAAATAAAAAATTATTTAGTTAAAATATCTTGTAAATTTGGATTTAATCGGCCTTAAATTTTTTTATTTAAACTTCCTATTGCAAAATCGGCATATTGTGATACAGCTAAATGTGTCGCGGCGCTGAATTAGTAATACCGATGACTAATTAAAATCCCTTAAGCCTACATATATTTGCGTTTTATTTGACATAACATATCAAGGGCGTAGCAAGTTGTAAAGCCTGGGGGGGGTTTCAAAAAAAAATTTTTGCCGCCTTCGGCGGCATAGTGCGGGCACGACCTTCGGTCGTGCCATAGTGTTTTAATTTGAAATCTAATGATTGTTACTTAATTTTGCTTTCTAAAATTTGAGTAGTCATTAAGGACTTTTATAAATAATGTTTATATAAACATACATATATGGTATTGTCAGCATCCAAACGCGATATTCCGCCGGCGGAATATTGTCTGGACTTGACCTCAGCGTCTAAAGATTATATTCCGCCGGCGGAATATAAATTGGCGTATAGTCAACGACCAAAACGCATTTTCGCCGGCGGAATATTGTCTGGACTTGAGCTCAACGTCCAAAGCTTATATTCCGCCGGAAATTTTTTGCAAAATTTAAGGGACAAACAGTGAACTGTATGAGATTAATTTTGAAATATTGATTGATAAACGTTTTTGATTTTTTATGCTTAGAATATGAAATGTTTAATGAATAAAGGTCATGTTGCATTTAAAATTAGGGTTAAGGGCTAAAATAGTGCTAAAAACTTAAAGATTTAAAGATTCATATTTGGACCGGTATATTTAGAAGCGCTTCAACTGCACATTTAAAAGCGCTTAGATTTTTTAGATAGCCTCAGAAGTGCGATAAAAACCGCTCAATTTTTTTGTTTTTAAAATTAAGCAAAAGACTCTAAAAAACGCCGAGGTATTTTTGTAATGTACCTGTGACTTTAGCACCAAGAATCCTAACTCGCAATAATCAACTGTAAGCAGGAAAAAACATACTAAGGTGCCTTAAAACGCGTAGGTGATATTGAGAGCACGCAAAAGACTCCTAAAATAGTGGAAAAAAATGAATTAGGTCTGCGCACATGTGTCAAACTTTTAAAAGCACCAATAATAAAAAATTTACAACTTTTAAGATTTATATTAGCCTTTTTCAACCCTTTGTTAATATTAGGGCATTCCCTGCCTAGCTGGCCCTTAAAAATGCGATATTGGAATTAATGGAAGGTTTATAATTTAAATATCTCCAATTTTAGTCCAGTTAACGAACCGGCTTTAGACCTTCCTTAAAATTTTTTTAATTTCAATATTCCTATTTTGTACCAATTAAGAATTAAAACATTTTAAAAATTAAGAAATACGGTTGGATTATTGTAGGCTCAATATAATTTCAAGTTCAAAGTTTATCTAATATGTATATTTTGACAATCTTTTTGGATTCCCAGCCAATATTTGAAAGTCGCGTACTCACATAACTAAAAACTTTTGGTTATTAAAGGGAACCAATGAAGGCTCAAAAGCACGAATCCTGAATTTTAGATCGCCCCAATTGTTTTGTAAAGAATTGAGGTATCTTAAACTTGAGCGAAACCTCTAACGTGCAAAATATAAATTACATTAAAATTAAAGCCTAACGATATTAATTTGACGCTGAGTATTTATAAAGGCGCGCACTTAGAACCAAAATTTGTTTTTTCAAATTTAAGGCCTGCTCCAATCCAAAAATAAGGCCCGAAAATTTTTAAATACAAGCTAAAAAAGTGTTGTTTTAAAAATACAGTAAAAATAGAGAGTAAAAGTTAAACTATTTATCGCGTGAAAATAAATTTATCGTTTTTAGTTCTTGTTAATAAACAAATAGAGCATATAAAATTCAAAACTTTAGCCCATCTCGGCCCGTAATTTCTATTTTTAAATTTAAGCCCAGTGCTTTTGGCCCGTTATAAATTTTAAACCGTCCTGGCCCTTATTTCCTGGCGGGCCGGGGGCAGGACTCGGTTTTCGACTTTAATCTCGAATGTGATTGTAGGCAAATCTTTTAAGAAAAAATAAATCGTGAAGTGAAGAGGGCTTTTAAGCGGAGCAGGGTTATGATTATTATTGAATTTCTTTATTTAAAATTATACATTTGTGTGGAAGTTTGATCCTTTGGGGTAAATAAAATTTTATAAAATGATAAAAGCTCATTTTTTTGATTCTAGTAAATTAACTTAGTATTCACATAATAACTTTTTTTTTATTAGTTAAGGCTACCACCATTTGGGTAAAAGCACTAAATCATCACAATATAAGCAGATTTGCGGCCTAAAAATATAAACCTTCCATTAATTCCTATATCACATTTTTAAGGGCCAGCTAGGCAGGAAATGCCCTATTAACAAAGGGTTAATTAAGGCTTGTATAAATCAAGTTGTAAATTTTCTATTAATTTGGTGCTCCTAAAAGTTCGATACCTGTGCGCAGTCCTAATTCATTTTTTGCACTATTTTAGGAGTCTTTTGCGTGCTCTCAATATCACCTACGCGTTTTAAGGCACCTTAGTATGTTTTTTCCTGCTTACATTTGAATCTTTATTGCGAGTTAAGATTCTTGGTGCATTTAAAGTCACAGGTAAATTACAGAAATACCTCGGCGTTTTATAGAGTCTTTCGCTTAATTATTGCGCGGTTTTTATAACATTAGCGCACTTTTGAGGGTATCTAAAAAATCTAAGCGCTTTCAAATGTGCAGTTAAAGCGCTTCTAAATACACCGGTCCAAATATGAATCTTTAAATCTTAAAGTTTTTAGCACTAATCTAGCCCTTAACCGTAATTTTAAATTCAACATGACCTCTATTCATTAAACATTTCATATTCTAAGCATAAAAAATCAAAAACGTCTAATAATCAATATTTCAAAATTAATCACATAAAGTTCACTGTTTGTCCCTTAAATTTTGCAAAAAATTTCCGGCGGAATATAAGCTTTGGACGTTGAGCTCAAGTCCATACAATATTCCGCCGGCGAAAATGCGTTTTGGTCGTTGACTATACGCCAATTTATATTCCGCCGGCGGAATATAAGCTTTGAACGCTGAAGTCAAGTCCAGACAATATTCCGCCGGCGGAATATTGCGTTTGGACGCTGACAGTATTAAGATAATTATAATATTGATATATTATATGCAATAAATTTTTATATTAATGATACAATTATGTAATGAATTTATATAATAAAAATATTTAACTATTTTAATTTGAGGGGAAGGGAGATTTTAAAGTTAAATATTTAAAAATATTTTAAATGTAATTTAATTTTATATTTAATTGGTATTTTAGTTTGGGGGGGATATGGACTAAAAATTTTCAATTTGGGTGGGGATATGGCATGCTTGGGGCGGGTTTCATCCCCAAAACCCCCCCCTCTCCTACGCCAATGT